>JAWPHD010005154.1:0-169620 GCA_037043455.1 Cyrtodaria siliqua
TGATACCCCGCCATGTAAAATCTAGGGAAGGAAACACTAATTGACTAATGGTCGTCAGATGTCTTGGATTCTATTAGGACAGGAAGTAATACTGATGTCTGTCAGGGAAGTCATGGTTTCAGGTATTAAATCATGCTGTGATTCATGTTGATAGCACTCAAGGAAAATTAACTAACTTGGCTTGGTTTAAACATATTTTATTTTAGCATTTTTGCAACATATAAATTACAATACATAGTTAATTTGTAATGTGATTGGAACAAAAGAAAAATCTTAAAAGAGTTCCGCTCCTTAACTGGAATATAATATTGATTTGAGGGACCAACATTTTTCATTTTAGTTTTTATTCTGCTTTGACACTGTTGTCCTTATTTCAAGCTGAAAATCATCTTAGAGCTTATTTTGTGTTTGTAGCTAACATAAACTCTTAAACCAGATTATTGCTAATGCTACATTGTATTTAAACACAGCATTTTCTTTTTTTGACAACTGTTAGTCAGAATATTTTGCTTGTTGCACAATATGTATTTGCACTGGGGAAGCTAGTGTATACTTGTATCGATGGCTTGAGAAACAGTTATTTGCAATTATTTAAAAATCTGCCCATTCTATCAGTTATGTTTTTGTTTTGTTTTTAATAAAAATACATATTCTCTCGCTGAAATTTTATTTTTAGCTCTATGGGATGGCGAGTTGTCCGTCGTCCGTCGTCCGTCCGTCGTCCGTTGTTAACTTTTGTCTTGTGACAACTCTAGGGCCTTCATTTTTCATCCGATCTTTACCAAACGTTAACAGCTTGTTAATATCAATGAAAGCTCGAACAAGTTCGAAAACCAGCCAGATCGGAATAATTTCACCGGAGTTATGGCCCTTGTTTTGCTGAAAAATGCCATATTAAGCCTTGAGAACACTCTAGCACCTTCATTTATTATTTGATCTTTACCAAACTTGCACAGATTGTTAATATTAATGAAAGCTCGGACAAGTTCGAAAACCAGCCAAATCGGATTAGTCACACCGGAGTTATGGCCCTTGTTTTTTCTGAAAATTGCTATTTTCTGCCTTGTGAACGCTCTAGCACCTTCATTTATTATTTGATCGTTACCAAACTTGCATAGATTGTTAATACTAATTATAGCTTGGACAAGTTTGAAAATCAGCTGAATTGGGTCAGTAACACTAGAGTTATGGCCCTTGTTTTTTTCTGAAAAATGCCATTTTCTGCCTTGTGAACACTCTAGGGACTTTAATATTAATCGGATCTTTACTTAACTTTGCCAGTGTCTTTATATCAATGAAAGCTCAAACAAGTTCGAAAACCGGCAAGATCGAAATAATTTCAATGGAGTTATGGCCCTTGTTTTGCTGAAAAATGCCATATTAAGCCTTGTGAACACTCTAGCACCTTCATTTATTATTTGATCTTTACCAAACTTGCACAGATTGTTATTATTAATGAAAGCTCGGACAAGTTCGAAAACCAGCCAAATCGGATCAGTCACACCGGAGTTATGGCCCTTGTTTTTTCTGAAAATTGCTATATTTTGCCTCGTTAAGACGATAGGGGCTTCATTGTTCATCCGATCTTTACCAAACTTTATCAGATTGTTAATATCAATAAAAACTAGGACAAGTTCGAAAACCAGCCACATCGGACCAGTATCGGCGGAGTTATGGCCCTTGATTTAGTTCAAAATGCTATATCTTGCCTCGTTAAGACAATAGGGGCTTCATTTTTCATCCTATCTTTACCAAACTTTACCACATTGTTAATGTCGAAAGCTCGAAAAAGTTTGAAAACCAGCCATATCGGATCAGTAACAGCGGAGTTATGGCCCTTGATTTAATTAAAAATGCTATATTTTGCCTCGTTAAGACGATAGGGGCTTCATTGTTCAGCTGATCTTTACCAAATTTTATCAGATTGTTAATATAAATGAAAGCTCGGACAAATTTGAAACCATTCATATTGGACTAGTAACATCGGAGTTATGGCCCTTGATTTAGTTCAAAATGCTATATTTTGCCTCGTTAAGACGATAGGGGCTTCATTGTTCATCCGATCTTTACCAAACTTTACCATCTTGTTAATATTAATGAAAGCTCGGATAAGTTCAAAAACCAGTCAGATCGGACTAGTAACAGTGGAGTTATGGCCCTTGATTTAGTTAAAAAAGGCTATATTTTGCCTCGTTAAGAAGACAGGGTCTTCATTTTTCATCCGATATTTACCAAAAATTACCAGATTGTTAATATCAATGAAAGCTTGGACAAGTTCGAAAACCAGCCAGATCGGACAGCAACAGCGGAGTTGTGGCCCTTGATTTAGTTAAAAATGCTATATTTTGCCTCATTAATACGATAGGGTCTTTATTTTTTGTCAGATCTTTATCAAACTTTACCAGATTGTTAATATAAATGAAAGCTCAGACAAGTACGAAAACCAGCCAGATTGGACCATTTACACCGGAGTTATCGCCCTTGATTTTATTTTCTGAAATATGCTATATTTTGGCCTCATTAAGAAGAAAGGGCCTTCATTTGGCCAAATTTCATTGAAATCTTTCAGGGATGATCAGTACCAAGCCTAGTTGTACATATCATCACTGTGTTCCAGTTGAATGATTTTGGCGGAGTTATGTCCCTTTAAAGGTTTTAATACACAAACTTTGTCCTGACTAGTTTTCCTGAACCCATGGCCGGATTTAAACAAAAGTTTTTAGGGATGATCAGTTCCAGGTCTAGTTGTGCAAATCTTTTGTTCCGGTTGAATGATTTTTGGCAGAGTTATGACCCTTTAAAGGTTTTAATACACAAACTTTGCCTGGACTATTCTCCTGAACGTCTCCCCACATTTCAACGAAACGTTACAGGGATGATCAGCAACAAGCTTAGTTGTGCATATCATCGTCGCATTCCGACTAACAGATTTTTGGTGGAGTTATGGCCTTTTAAAGGTTTTTGATACACAAACATTTTCCGGGCTAGTTTTCCTGAACCCCTGGCTGGATTTTAACGAAACTTGACAAGGATGATCAGTATCAAGCCTAGTTATGCATATTATCGCCATATTCGGGTTGAATGATTTTTGTCAGAGTTAAGGCCCTTTAAAGGTTTTAATAGAGAAACGTCCAGATTAGTCTGTTCTGAACTCCTTGCTGGATTTCAATGAATCTTGATGGGGATGATCAGTACCAAGCTTAGTTGCACCTATCATTGCCGTGTTCTGGTTGAATGAATTTTGGCAGAGTTATGGCCCCTTAAAAGTTTTAATACACTAACTTTGTACAGACTAGTTCTCCTGAACCTCTGGCTGGATTTCAACGAAACTTGTCAGGGACAATCAGTACCAAGGTTAGTTGCCTATATCATCACCATGTTCTGGTTGAACGATATTTGAAAGAGTTATGGCCCCTTGTGCATAAACTTTATCTTTAGCCAGTAGAGCGTCCACAGGCCCTCTTGGGCCTCTTGTTTCAATATACGATTAACTTTTAATTTGGCTGTATAATTAAGAGGGTGGACATTCATATATGTATATATAATAGGAAAGTTGATGACAAGAATAATAAAAACAACATAAATGTCCATTAGCTTGCTTTGCTCACATTTATTTGTTTGCTCAAGACTGTTTTCTGTAGTGATATCTGCCAGTAGTGGTATCTGCCAGTAGTGGTATCTGCCACTGTTGCTTGTTGTTCTGTTTGTTTGCCTTCTTTTGATCCTAAAACGAGTGTTGATCATACTCGAATTTCTGACAATTGTTGAGTTAACTGGAGTTCTGACAATTGTTGAGTTAACTGGAGTTCTGACAATTGTTGAGTTAACTGGAGTTCTTGACAATTGTTGAGTTAACTGGAGTTCTTGACAATTATTGAGTTAACTGGATTTCTTGACAGTTGTTGATTAACTGAATTTCTTGACAATTGTTGAGTTAACTGGATTTCTTGACAATTATTGAGTTAACTGGATTTCTTGACAGTTGTTGATTAACTGAATTTCTTAACAATTGTTGAGTTAACTGGATTTCTTGACAATTATTGAGTTAACTGGATTTCTTGACAATTGTTGATTTATCATTTATGGAACTTTCTGTTTGCAGTTAAGCATGTAATTTTATATTTAAAACAACAGCAAATTCTAATTGGAATGAATTTATTTAGAGAGAACATATTTACAGTATTACTATACCATTATTCTAACTGTGACTTCAGTTTGTAAATAAATTAACCAATGCTATCTTTGTACTGGTAATTTTAATCAAACTTAAATTGTATAGCAAGTTGTGTATGTGCACAGTATAAAAGCAAACAAACACACATTTTGGTCCTTATGAACATATTTGAATGTCTGTTTAATATTAGACGGCAGATAAGTTACGCTCCACACGGCCAGACCATGTAAGTGTGCTGGGGTAGTGATCTCTATATATAGTACTGTTGCCATAGTTACTGACATTGGATGTACGAATGACCCTAACACAAGCATGGTGCTCTACTACTCCTCAGCCCAGTCTTTTGCAAGTTCTGGAATGTACACCTTAATCATGTCTTGCCAAGCTTTTTGTTTACCCATCACTCTTCCATCAAACTCCACCCCCTCACACTCCCACTTCCCCTCCTTCATAGTTTGTTTCTTTTGAATATTACTATTTTCTGATCCCTTTACCAGCTTGTTGTTGACAACTACTCGGCTTTCATTATTTTCACTCTTTTTTTTTGTTCTGATCGATTTTGTTAGATCTTTCTTTTAGTTTTATATGCGTCCTTGATTATGCATTCAACTGTTTATATTTTTATTATATTTTCTCTTCTTAGCAGTGAGAAAGTGTTGATTCTTATGGATGGAGGGAGGTATACAGTACTGGTTCTACCCAGGAATAATGGGTGGTCTGCCTCTACCACAAAACAAACAAAAAATGACCAACATATATGGCCTAACATTTGCTAAAAATGATGTAGAACACCATTCAAACAAACAAACCCTCTTTAACAATGTCTCAGTGGCACAGTAAAACATGGAACTGTATATTTGGATACTAGAAGATTTACTGTATTGAAATGTTGGATTATTGGTCATTTGTTTAGTCATTTTCTGGTTACAAAAGTTAAAAATTACAATACTGGTTAACCCATTTCTAAAGCATTTTATTGTTGTCAACAGTTTTACTTAACGACGCATTGAAATAAATCTGATTAAATGATGTAAGGTTTTTGACGGTTTAACGTAACATCACTACTTTGCAATGTGCTATGCACTATTTAAGAGGCTTTTTTTTTTTAAGTCAACCAATCGGATTGTAGGTTTTTGACCAAGTGTGTTAGAAATATGTTTTGATACAGCACGCCATTCAAATTATATAGACATTAAAAATGATATGTTGCATGTTTGATACCTTGCATGGAATGTGCGCTTGTTTTAGGGAAACGCAAACATGTAATATTATACATGATATTGAAGCACTAATGAAAGATATGCATGTATAAATGTCTTGTTCCAGCTAAATATTGATATGTATATATATAAGTATCCAGGTTGGGCTATGGCCGTAGTTACAAAAACTCATCGTCAAAAGTAATACTATTAGTGGTTATTAATAGAAGGCGCCATTGCATGGATTATATGTATAAAATGATGCTTGGTAAAAATGGTTGAATGCTTGTATTAATCTGGGCCCCGTTTTATGAAACAACTTATGACCATTTTGATCGTAAATCAATTTCTTAAATGCTTCACTATAAATTACACTTTTCAAATAAACTTGATTTCATTTCATTTTCTTATACATGTGATATTTCTGCATTACGTGCACATGTAATTGTCTACATTGAATGCTTAGGTGAAAAAAGTGAACGATTCTAAAATTTGAGACTTATCTTAAGATTATTAATAAAACGGGGCCCTAAACTTGAACTTGAACCGTGATTTGCAGGAGAATTTTAGTACTTTTGCACTGTTGTAAAGTTTAGTTGATTTGGTTTTATGCTTTTCACTTTTAAACAAAAATGGCTTGATTTTAGGTCAGTTTTAGAGTTTCTCAGTTTTAAACATATTAGATTTATTTGATTCTGTTGTAGTACTGGAGTAATCTGGTATTTGGCCGGATTGATTTTAGTTTGTTTTGTTACATATGTTTTGTAGTTTAAAAGCAAATCTTCTCTATTATATTAAAGCATGGTTTTATTTGTTGCAAACTTGAGTATATTTTGTTGAAACCATATGAGCAGCACTCATGAGTCAGCAATTTGAACTTATTTTGATAAAATTGAAATAAACTTCATCTTGCCCTACTGTTTTCTAAAATTGTAATTCTGTATTTCCTCAGAAAACAAAAGACTCATTAATCAAATAGTAATCGTAAATTAAATGTTTTAATAATATATGCCTTACACACTATTTGCTTAAATTTGAAAGATGCACAGTTGCTTGTGTAGAACTTCAGTATTTGCACCACTTATATCAGTCCATAACAAAATGATATCTACTACTACAGCTGGGAGAGAGTCTCGTACAGAAACGCCACATCTCCTCTGAGGACATTCGCCAGGTGGTTACACGCCTCATGTCCAAGTGGAACGAACTGCTACAAGCTTCGGAGAACAGGGGTAAAGGTCTCGGTGAGGTCAAGGACATTCTGACGTTCAACGAACAGGTTGACAAAGTGCTCGACTGGATACGAGAGAAGGTATGGTGACGAGATTTACTAGTTTTTAGCTCGACTGATCAGAGATCAGCAGAGCTTATGCCGTGGTGCGGCGTCCGTCGTCTGTCCGTCCGTCCGTCTGTCCGTAAACTTTTATTTGTAGCGACAACTCCTCTGAAACTACTGGATGGATATTCATGAAACTTTACAGAAATGTTGCCCATAAAGTCTAGTTGATCCTAGCAAAAATTCATGTTGATGTGAAATCCAAGATGGCCGCCAAAGCTAAAAATAGAGTTTTAAAATACAAGTTTGTAGCGACTACTTCTTGAAAACTATAAGTGATATTGGACTTTTTCTAAAATGATCAGCATGACATGCTGTAGATCCTTGTCAAAAATCGTTTTGATTCAACGTTAAACATGGCTGCAGCGGCCATCTTTGTTTACATAGAGTTATATAGTAAAAATTTGTAGCAACTACTCCTCTGAAACTACTTGGCGGATTGTCATGAAACTTTACAGGAATGTTGCTCTTGATGTCTAATTGATCCTAGAAAAATGTCAGGTCGGCCGGAAATTCAAGATGGCCGTCACAGCTAAAAATAGATTTTTAAAAAATAAGTTTGTAGCGACTGCTTCTTGAAAACTATAATTGATATTGATATGGGACTTTTTCTAAAATGATCAGCATGACATGATGTTGATCCTTGTGGAAAATTATTTTGATTCGACGTTAAACATGGCTGCCAGTGGCCATCTTTGGTTACATAGAGTTATATAGTAAACAGTTGTAGCGACTACTCCTCTGAAACTACTTGACGGATGTTCATGAAACTTCACAGGAATGTTGCTCTTGATGTCTAGTTGATCCTAGAAAAATTTCAGGTCGGCCGGAAATTCAAGATGGCCGCCACAGCTAAAAATAGATTTAAAACAAATAAGTTTGTAGCGACTACTTCTTCAAAACAATAAGAGATATTGATATGGGACTTTTTCTAAAATGATCAGTATGACATGATGTTGGTCCTTGTCGAAAATCGTTTTGATTTGACGTTAAACATGGCTGCCAGCGGCCATCTTTGTTTATATAGAGTTATATAATGAAAACTTGTAGCGACTACTCCTCTGAAACTACTTGACGGATTTTCATGAAACTTCACAGGAATTTTGCTCTTAATGTCTAATTGATCCTAGCAAAATTTCAGGTCAGCCGGAAATTCAAGATGGACGCCACGGTTAAAAATAGATTTTCAAAAAACAAGTCTGTAGCGACTACTTCCTGAAATCAAAATCAATCAGTAGAGCTTCAAGGTCATTGACCTCTTGTTAAACACTGAGGGTCTGATCTTACTCCAACCCTAAACAAACCCTAATAAGATATGTAAGTAGTTGACCTCGCATTGTAGTTGGGAATACATAACTTCTGCTAATTTGAATGTTATTAGTGACCAACAATACGTTGATTCCTACAGGATGCCTTGATCCATTCCGATTTGTGGTTTTATGAATGACGTAACAACGTTGATAACCTCCCCTTACCGGAGACCCTGATCTGTTGTGACTCGTGTTACAGTATTATGAAAAACTATTTTTATTACCTCCCCTAACAGGAGGCCCTGATCCATGCAGGTGACACGGGTAGAGACTACGAGCACTGTATGGAACTACAGAAGAAAGCCAACGATCACGAATCAGCCGTAAGTTGTCCTACTATACCTCCCCACTGTAATGATTGGCTCAATCTGCCGTAAGTTGTCCTACTATACCTCTCCACTGTAATGATTGGTTCAATCTGCCGTAAGTTGTCCTACTATACCTCCCCACTGTAATGATTGGCTCAATCTGCCGTAAGTTGTCCTACTATACCTCTCCACTGTAATGATTGGTTCAATCTGCCGTAAGTTGTCCTACTATACCTCCCCACTGTAATGATTGGCTCAATCTGCCGTAAGTTGTCCTACTATACCTCTCCACTGTAATGATTGGTTCAATCTGCCGTAAGTTGTCCTACTATACCTCCCCACTGTAATGATTGGCTCAATCTGCCGTAAGTTGTCCTACTATACCTCTCCACTGTAATGATTGGTTCAATCTGCCGTAAGTTGTCCTACTATACCTCCCCACTGTAATGATTGGCTCAATCTGCCGTAAGTTGTCCTACTATACCTCTCCACTGTAATGATTGGTTCAATCTGCCGTAAGTTGTCCTACTATACCTCCCCACTGTAATGATTGGTTCAATCTGCCGTAAGTTGTCCTACTATACCTCCCCACTGTAATGATTGGCTCAATCTGCCGTAAGTTGTCCAACTATACCTCTCCACTGTAATGATCTGTTCCCATTTACATGTATATTCACAATTGGTTGTATAGAGGTAACACTGAACTTAACACTAACTATACGTCCCAATCTTTAAATAAATTTGGAAAGAAACCTGTAATGAAGTTAATTTTTCCTCTCATTGGGGTTTTATTATCACCACAATGTTTCTATAGGCAAAAAATGCGCTACTAACTACATACTTCATGTGAGCTGCTAACTTCATACTTATGGTTCATATTGTTGCAATAGAACCTTCTCAAGAATTTTGCTTGAATGATAGTTAATTATTTCAACTTGCTGAAACAAACATACATTTATTGATAATTGTGTGATTCTGTTTTCCATGCAGTACATGATCTGTGTAAGGTTTGAATTCATCTTCATCGTGTAGTTTAGATCGATCATGTAGTTTGAAATAGCAAAAATTATATAAAACCAAAATCAAAAAAAGGTCTTGCTAAGCTAATATTGGACCTATAGTCTAAGGAGCTACAATGCATATCCTAATCCATGTCATACAGACCTTCAGTGTCGGGTTTAACCCATTTTGTCACATGTTTGATGAGACATTATGTCATCCATTCAATTTCAGGCGTCTTTTCCCTAAATAAAATATTTTCTTTTCATTTCATTAACTGCTTAATTATGGTCCAGCTAAAAGAGTGGTAGGGACCATTTTGGAAAGTCATTTTCACTCTCTGCTTATATATAAAGCCATGATGAGAATTTGAATTAAACCTACTGATAAGTTTATATGCTATTTCAAACTACATTCAGTGTAATGTCCTTTTCATGTATTTTATTAGTTCGCTCATTTATGTTCATGACAAGAGGACGGTAGCCTTTTCATTTGTTCAAGTATTAGAATAGGATTATTAGAAAACATGCATGCAGTTAGTCAAATATGTTCCACCCTGTTGTTCCTACATGTGTTAGTCAAATATATTTCACTCTGTTGTTCCTACATGTGTTAGTCAAATATGTTTCACTCTGTTGTTCCTACATGTGTTAGTCAAATATGTTTCACTCTGTTGTTCCTACATGTGTTAGTCAAATATGTTTCACCCTGTTGTTCCTACATGTGTTAGTCAAATATGTTTCACTCTGTTGTTCCTACATGGGTTAGTCAAATATGTTTCACCCTGTTGTTCCTACATGTGTTAGTCAAATATGTTCCACCCTGTTGTTCCTACATGTGTTAGTCAAATATGTTCCACCCTGTTTTTCCTACATGTGTTAGTCAAATATGTTTCACTCTGTTGTTCCTACATGTGTTAGTCAAATATGTTCCACCCTGTTGTTCCTACATGTGTTAGTCAAATATGTTCCACTCTGTTGTTCCTACATGTGTTAGTCAAATATGTTCCACTCTGTTGTTCCTACATGTGTTAGTCAAATATGTTCCACCCTGTTGTTCCTACATGTGTTTGTCAAATATGTTCCGCCCTGTTGTTCCTACATGTGTTAGTCAAATATGTTCCACCCTGTTGTTCCTACATGTGTTAGTCAAATATGTTCCACCCTGTTGTTCCTACATGTGTTAGTCAAATATGTTCCACCCTGTTGTTCCTACATGTGTTAGTCAAATATATTCCACCCTGTTGTTCCTACATGTGTTAGTCAAATATGTTCCACCCTGTTGTTCCTACATGTGTTAGTCAAATATGTTCCACCCTGTTGTTCCTACATGTGTTAGTCAAATATGTTCCACCCTGTTGTTCCTACATGTGTTAGTCAAATATGTTCCACCCTGTTGTTCCTACATGTGTTAGTCAAATATGTTTCACCCTGTTGTTCCTACATGTGTTTGTTATATTTGTTGATTACAGCTAGCTCAAACTGGTGGAAGTTTTACTTATCCTGAAAATGTTCCGTTCTTCCAAGAAGCGTTATTTAATTTATAAATAGTCCCAAGACCTAGGTTCACGTAGTCAGTGGGGCATTCATTTCCCATCATCTCCTTCCTGACAATAACTTCAGTCATTATGTGGTCGGAGTATTAACTTTCATACCCCATCCAGCCCCTTCTCCAAGAAGCAAAAACGGGGCTGGCTGGGGTATGAAATAAAATCTTAATTTTGGCTTAAAAAGTTTGCATATTGTAAAAATAGGTAATTATACCCCAGCTTTCACAAAGTGAAGTGGGGGCTATATAGGAATCACGTCGCACATTTTTGTCCCGTCGCATCGCGTTCCGTCGCGTAACACGTTTTTAATACTTGCATATCTCAAACACTTTTGAATAAATTTTTCCCAAAATTCATGTACACATAACAACTGATGACCTTATATCTCTGTACATTACCTATCATTGATTGCCTAATTTAGTTTTAGAATTATGGCCCTTTGTTTGACTTTGAATTGTCCACTTTAATATAGTATAATGGCCTGTTGATATATTTTTTCTCAAACATTTTCAAATTGATTGTTCCCAAACTTCATGTACACATAACAACTGATGACCTTATGTCCCTCTACATTCACCCATCAATGATTGCCTAATTTATTACAGAATTACCGCCCTTTGTCTGACTTAGAATTTTCCACTCTAATATTGTACCTGTTAACACATTTTTTCTCAAACATTTTAGAATTGATTGTTCCCAAACTTCATGCACACATAACAACTGATTACCTTATGTCCTTCTACATTATAAGTTATTGATGCCTAATTTATTACAGAATCACAGCTATTTATTTGACTTAGAGTTTTTCACTCCATCATGAACTTCATGTGGCTTTCTCTTTAACACTTTCATGGATTGTTATTACACCAAACATACAGTTCACATGTGATGATATGATGTGTCTCTGCCTTAATGGTTTTTCGATTCTGCATTATTATTTTTTACAGAATTATGGACCTTTGTTTTAATTAGAATTTCTTTCACATTAAGAAATTAACAGATATTTTAGACACTTATTATTCCTGATTTTGCCCATCATCGGGTAGAGCAAAAAAGCGTGGGTATTTATCACCTTCAGTGATAGTTCTAGTTTTAAACAGATTATCACATTTTTTCAGTAAACAATATTTTAAATGTGTTTTATTGTCGAAATATATGTTATAAAATCCTGCTAATATAAGCTTCCCCATTGTTTAATGGAATTAAGGCTGGACCACGTAATGATACTGAAAACACTTAGATTTTAGTTCACACAAAAATGAGACCTTTTAGTCTATGTGATTTTTGTTTGTCCTATTATATGTTTATATTTTAGCTTTAGTATTAAATTAGCACATTGGAAAAGACTCAATTTTGGTAAAAAAAAATGTGTTTGCATAATCTTGTTTTGTGCAAGCAGGATGTAAAACAGTTAATCAAAATGTACAATGTGTTGAAAATGGTGGTTGTAGTTGCATATTTTCATTAAACCACTAGATGTCAGGTTCAGTCAACAAACTTCGTCTCTGTGTAGCTAGGCTATAATATGCATCATTATATTTCTCTCTCTCTCATGATGATAGAGACAGAAACAAGAAAACATGCACTGTCAGTTGCAATTATGGTTGATTATGGACTTTACTGATTTTCTTTAAATAATTTTTGATACATTGTTATACAAATGATATATCGTAAAACGTGTTACTAATTATGGTAAGAACTTCATTAAAAAAATATATATATATATGTGTAAATGTAAAGCTAAGCTTGTCTACAATAAATAAAATACCACAAAATAACTGTGAATTTCAGAAATCATAACATGTGATAAATTTCTTATGTCTTTGACATATAAAAACAATGTTTCTTAAGCAACCCAAAGATTCTTAAAAGTATGAATTTGCAAAATCATGAGTTTGAAGAAAAACCCTTTAAACAATGGTGTGCTTTGAAAATTTCAAGTTGAAACTTCTTATGCATTTGTAGGGTATCACCGTGGATGAGACCCGTATCAAGGCCATCAACACACTTGGAGACAAGCTGATCAGTCAGGGACGGACAGACACCAGCGCAGTCAAGGAGAAGAGGAACAATATGAATCAACAGTCAGTAAACCCCCCCACCCACCCCTTCCCCACACAAGTTTAATCAAAGTATGATAAACCCATTTACTTCTAGAAATGGCCGCTTGAAAAATCAACAGCAATTCTGCCTCCAAAAATGTCAAATTTTGTTGTCGCATAGGACCATAACACACAAACTGGTACTAACCGGCTTGAATCGACTGTTTGCAAACGAGGGTAGCAAAAGAAAGTCAAACCGACAAAGTTTGTTATTGATGAGTCCAAACAAGCACCAAAACTCTACCTTGCAAAATTATCTAAATTAAGATAACTTTAAATTTGATTTATGGTATTCCTGATATGTTTATCTCCCCTTATCAGGTGGAAGGATCTACAGGGTGCATTGAACAGCTACAGACAGAAACTGGCCGCTGCCCTTGAGATACATTCATTCAACCGTGACGTTGATGACATTGATGACAGAATCAACGAGAAGACTGTTCTTTTGTCGTCAGAAGATCTGGGGAAGGACCTGGAGGCGGTCCAGTCTCTACAACGGAAACAAGAAGAGACGGAGAGGGATATGACAGCTTTACAGAATCAACTTGAGGTCAGTGGATAGTAAAGTTTGGGAAAACACATTTATTGTTCAGATAAGCTCTGTCTTCTCTCTTGGTGGCAGGGGTCAAAGAAATGGCCAACTGTCCAAATGGAAACTGAAAACTCGATACCGTGGTTTTGAATTGAATGAGGATTGAGAACATGTTCTTCATTTTCGGGGGAGCATATAGTTGCCGTCATGTCCGTCCATATGTATGTCCCGTTTTCTAGTCCGCTTAACTACTCCTACAGTTTTCATCCGATTTTCATGAAACTTTATGGGAAGTATCAGTATGATGTCTAGAAGCGCATATTATCTGGAGGTTCCGGTTGAATGATTTTTGTCGGAGTTATAGTGACTTTGAAATTTTTCGAATGTAAACCTTGTCCACTTAACTTCTACATTTTTTCATCCGATGTTCACGAAACTTCATAGGAAGTATCAGTATGATGTCTAGCGCATATTATCAGGACGTTCTGGTTGAATGATTTTTGGCAGGGTTATGGGACTTTTGATTTTTTTCAATTCTAAAGCTTGTCCTCTCCACTTTATCCGATTTTCACAAAACTTCACATGAAGTGTCAGTATGCCTAGTAGTGCATTTTTTCAGGACGTCCCGGTTGAATGATTTTTGGCAGAGTTACGGGACATAGAAGTTTTTCTAAAGCTTGTCCGCTCAACTCCTCTATGTTTTTCATCCAATTTTCATGAAACTTCAAGAAAAGAGGGTTGTCTGCTTCCACCACAAACAGTCGACCATCATATATAACTTGACATGTGTTGAAAATGACGTAAAACACTATACAAACAAACAAACAAAAAGTTTCTTTCCTAGATAAGTCCTTATTACAAAGTGATAGAGACTTGAAGATTCATTCAATCTAACTTCCATTTAGACAGGAAGAATTTGAGTTGAGTTGAATTGGGTTTGATGGCACATCTTCACAGAAAGGGTAAATGGAATGCACAGAAAGTTGAGCCTGTAACCCAATCACATAATTAAATAAGTAATAATTTAAACTAAATCCTACATTTCCATTGCAGAAAGTGGAGTCTCTGTCGGGGAAGCTGTGTAAGAAGTACCCTGACCACACTGGTGACATCACGATAAAACAGAATGGAGCTCTCGACAACTGGGAGAAACTGGAGGAGCTCGCCGACCAGAGAAAACGAAAGTTGGCTGACTCGTACCAGCTACAGAAGTTCCTCTCAGATGCCAGAGAGCTGGTAGGTGTTCTTGTAAACATTCAGGAGTACCATAGGCAGGGTGCACAATTTGCCAGTCTAAGACTGAATAAACGTAATAAACTTGTATATCTGTAAACATTTCACTCTCTTTTAATAAATAGAAGTTTTTTTAGCTCACCTGAGCCGAAGGCTCAAAGGTGAGCTATTGGGATCACTCTTCGTCCGTCGTCCGTCCGTCGTCCGTCCGTCGTCGTTAACTTTTGCTTCAAACGACTTCTCCTGGGAAACCGCTTGGCCAATTTTGACCAAACTTCACGTGGATGATCCTTAGATAAATGCTTTTTAGATTTGTTAAAATTAGGTCAGCGCGACATCCAAGATGGCCGCCATTACCATATATGGTCGAAACCTTAAAAAAATCTTCTTCTGAAGAACAGCTGGACAGATTTCAACAGTTTTTCTTTTAAAATGATCGCTTACGCCTAGACTATCAAGTTTGTTCAAATGAAGTTCCCGGGGTCAAAAATGGCCATGCCCCGGGGGTCCAAAGTTTGTATTTGAGATTTTGCATGTTGTTCATATAGACATATAGGAAAAAACTTTAAAAAATCTTCTTCTCTGAAACCACAAGCCACAGAGGTCTCTTGTATAACATGTTGCATCAGCTTATGGTCCTCTACTAAGTTTGTTCAAATGGTGACCCTGAGGTTAAATTTGTCCCCGCCCCAGGGGTCACAGTTTTACATAGACTTATATAGGATTTTTTTTTAAAAATCTTCTTCTCAGAAACTACAAGAGCCAGAGGTTTGATATTTTGCATTTACTATAAGCTTATGGTCCTTTACCAGTTTTGTTCAAATGGTGACCCTCGGGTCACATTTGGCCCCGCCCCAAGGTTCACATGTTTTACATAGACATGTATAGGGAAAAACTTAAAAAATCTTCTTCTCTGAAACTGCAAGAGCCAGAGGTTTAATATTTTGCATTTGCTATAAGCTTATGGTCCTCTACCAAGTTTGTTCAAAGGGTGACCCAGGGGTCACATTTGGCCCCGCCCTGGGGGTCACAGTTTTACATAGGCTTGTATACGGAAAAACTTAAAAAATCTTCTCTGGAACCACATGGCACGGAGCTCTCATGTATTACATGTAGCATCAGCTTATGGTCCTATACTTAGTTTGTTCAAATGGTGACCCTGGGGTTAAATTTGTCCCCGCCCCGGGGGTCACAGTTTTACATAGGCTTGTATAGGGAAAAACTGAAAAAAAATCTTCTCCGGAACTGCAAGAGCCAGTGGTTTAATATTTTGCATTTGCTATAAGCTTATGGTCCTCTACCAAGTTTGTTCAAATGGTGACCCTGGTGTCAAACTTGGCCATGCCGCGGGGGTCACAGTGATCGCTTTAGGGCCATCTTGGCCCTCTTGCATTGGTTCAAATTTACTCAGGTGAGCGATATAGGGCCATCATGGCCCTCTTGTTTGTGTTTTTAACCGTTTGTGGTCTAGTTGAACTTATAAAGCCAGAAAGCTTTATCTGACATGGTTTAAATATATCTTTTTTTTAAAAATGGAGTCTTAACAACAGAATTTGCAGCAATTTCTGCGGTTAGAAGGTTCTAGGTAAATTCTGCATATTTTTTTCTCGATGTAAATGAAGGGTGGGCCTGGCCTGATCATATAAACTTTTTGTGTTTGTACGCCGTAAAACCCAATTCATTTCTTTTCAAAACTTAACATTTAATATTGAATTGTACATAGCATATTAAAAGGTTAGAATGAAAGCAAAGTTGCTTATTGTATTTCTTTCTTACTCCGTTTCCTTGGGTATTCAGAAAAAGAACTAGTTGATGTGGTATCTATCTAAATGATCAAATTGTCTCTGAATAATGAATATGCCTAAAAACAATTAACAACCAAACTCTTTCAGATTTCCTGGTCCAATGATATGATAACACGTATGAACTCTGGCGAGCTTGCCAAGGACGTCACGGAGGCATTGACCCAGTTACAGCTTCACGGTGAGCGTAAAGCAGAGATTGATGGGCGTCAAACTCACTTTGCGTCTGTGAGAGAACATGGTAACAATCTGATCAATGAGAAACACTATGCATCTGCAGAGATTGAGAGTATGATTGGACAGTTAGATCACACCAAGGTGAAGCTGAGTGGAGCCTGGGAGAAAAGGAACCATCTACTGAAACAGTGCCATGATTTGAGGGTAATTTCTTTGCTAGTTGTATTTTTTAAAAAAATCGGAATCAAGTATATCCAAAGTAAACAAAGAAGGTAAAAACTACAAGGTTGAACAATTTGTATTTTAATGTGGGTTGTTTAAAACAAGTGGGCTACCAACTGTGGTACCCAGACACCAATTAAAATCTAATGGTCAGAAGTATTTTCAATTAAATGTTGATATCGTCTAGAATAATAGATACTTATGTCATTTCTTTTAAATTATAAATCTGTATTTAACTGTCAGGTCTTCCAAGACACCGCCGAGCAAGCCGATGCCTGGCTGGCCAGTAAGGAGGCCTTCCTCAGGAATGAGGATTTAGGGGTAAGTTGGCATATCGCACCTGCTTCTCCATTATAACTTGTTAAACGTATTTAGTACAAGTTTGATTAGTGTATCTGGAATATGTACATGTATTCTGGTTATACATTAATGTCGCTGAAACAGGTACATGTATTCTGGTTATACATTAATGTCGCTGAAACAGGTACATGTATTTTGGTTATACATTAATGTCGCTGAAACAGGTACATGTATTTTGGTTATACATTAATGTCGCTGAAACAGGTACATGTATTCTGGTTATACATTAATGTCGCTGAAACAGGTACATGTATTTTGGTTATACATTAATGTCGCTGAAACAGGTACATGTATTTTGGTTATACATTAATGTCGCTGAAACAGGTACATGTATTCTGGTTATACATTAATGTCGCTGAAACCGGTACAGAAGTTGATACACACCTATCAGAATTGTTCTTTTCCTAAATGAACCCCTCCAACTAAAACCAAAAAGTTTAAATGAGTATTGATGTATATCTAGACAATAACTAGTACTTTCAAGCAGGAAAAAATGGGTCATTGCAGAAAAAAAATTAAAAAAAATTTAATTATCGAAACTTTTATTTGATCCATGCTCACTGAATTTGCAGAACACCTTGTACAGTGTTGATGCTTTGCTGAAGAATCACGACAGATTTGAGAAATTGATGGAACAACAAATAGAGAAGGTGGAAGATGTCAAACAATTTGCTGCCAAGTTGGAGCCCCAGAATCATTACTCCTGGTCCGAGATCGAGGAGAGACGACGGTCCGTGGAGGATCGATATTCACGACTGGTTTCTTGGTCTGATGCACGCAGAACTAAGCTTGGAGATTCTAAAAATTACCAGCTTTTCCTCAGGAATGCATATGATGTATGTAACTCTATACTGTGGTTTACTTTGCGGCAAAATGCCATGAAATGTCCATTCTTTCATTGTCAAAAACATTTTGTTACCTTTTATGGAAGTTTTATTTACTAAGAGCTTGATTGGTTGATCTGGAATTGCAATGAGAAGGTTGGCTTCGAAATAATTATATCATTATTTTGTATAATAAGATAAATTCAAATGTTTTTCTAGCCCAGTGTTTGTATAGTATACCTAAATGACAATTGTCTTCTCAGGTTTCACCTTTCTTAATATGCTAAAAGTTTTCTAAGCAGCAAGATTTCAATTCAACATTTTACGGGGGCTGGTTTTACCAACAGCATAAAACTCAAAAATTAATTTTCTTTTACGATTAATTTATGTGAAATTCATCATTTTATTGTCAAAAATTAATTAGAAAACAATTTTCTTATGTATTTTGCATGTAACCCTACAAAATTCAGTTTCTGGCAGTATTTGGGTGAAATTGCAAAAAATGTTTTGTGTTAGCAAACTTGGAGTGGTATATGATCTCTTTTGTGTTTAACAGCAGATTAATGCTGGTATTGCTCTGAATTTGATTTCTGCCCAATAATGAACTGGAATCGATGCCAACTATGAATTAGAATCATGGCCAATAATTAAGGAGAATAGATGTAAATAATAAACTTCCTGAATTCCCATTTCTCTCCAGGTTTCGGGCTGGATCAATGAGAAGGTTCAGATAGCCATTGATGACTCGTATCGAGATCCAACAAACCTCCAGGCAAAGCTCCAGAAACACCAGGCCTTTGAGGCTGAGGTGATGGCCAACCGTAACCGTGTTGACGCCGTCATCTCCGAAGGTCAAGGTCTTCTGGATGAAGATCATTACCAGGGGGAGGATATCAGAAAACGCATGGAAGAGCTGGAACAGAGTTGGCAGGCGTTGTTGGCTGCAAGTTCAGAGAAGAAAGACAAATTGACAGACGCGTATGGTGCTCTGCAGTTCAATCGTATTGTAGATGAATTTTTGAACTGGATAGATGAAGTGGAAAACCAGCTAATGTCAGAGGATCATGGGAAGGATCTGTCGTCGGTCAAAAATTTATTAAAAAAACATCAGGTACTTGTTGAAATAACTAAATATTTAAAAAATCGAAAACCATTGATCTTCCAAGTAAAGATTGGTCAAAATTTATTTCTGAGACGAAGTTGTTAAAGCAAAAATTAACGATGGACAACGCATGGATGAAGGACCTTGTTTTATACGAAGGATGTTATAAAGCAGAACTTGTTTTATAACACTCTAGAATAATCAAGTCATTATCTGGAAAACCATTAAAACTTATTGGAAGTTGCATACACTACTTTGCAAGCTATTCCAAATTATTAATTTGAATATAATATATGTAGCAAAATTTTTTAGGAATTTGTATTATTTGACCATTAACCAATGCATTTATGCATAATATTGGCATACGTTGGGTTCCCTAGCATACGGTAAAATGTTTGAAATGTAAAACTGGATTTCTATCTAAATATGCAGATATTATAGAGGTTTACAAAATGTATATTCAAAAAACATTTTAACGTTCACTAGGAACTAGCTGGTGTATAGTGGGGGTAGGGGTTGGGGATGAATGGTCTATTTTATTTATAGTACCAGTATTGTTTACATAGCCGACATGCAAACGCGTTATTTTAGTATGGATTTCTCTACATGTATAGATACCTCAGTTTAAAGACAAAAATAAAATTAAATTTGAAACAAACCTATATATGAAGTTCAACAGTAATTGATAAGGAGTTGAATTTGTATAAGCTTTGATAGGCTTGTTTTCAGACTCTGAATATTTATAATGTATTCATAGTATCTATGTGAACATTACAAAAGAAATATTGTTTAAACCAACAGTAATTGAATATGGAAGATTTTGAATAAATTCAATGTTTTCCTCTATAATACAGTTACTGGAATTAGACATCAGCAATCATCAAGAAAAGGTTACAGACGTCACTGAAGCTGCTCAAGAATTTAAAGAGGCCAAACATTTTATGAACAAAGAACTTCAGGCACGTGCCAAGGAGGTTAAAGATAGGTATATCTCCTTGAACGAGCCGTGCCACATACGCAGAGAAAATCTTGAGGAAGCGTTATTAATGTATCAATTTTATCGTGATGTGGAGGATGAATTGTCATGGTTACACTATAAAAAGCCAGTCGCAGAATCTACAGACTTGGGGAGCTCATTGGTGGGTGTTCAAAACTTAATGAAAAAGCATCAAGCTTTGGAATCGGAAATAGTGGCCCACGAACCTTTAATAGACACTGTGGCCAACGCGGCACAACATATGATGAAAAGTAAACATTTTGCAGCCGTGGATATAGAGAAGAGGTTAGACGAGCTACATTCACAGTTACAGCAGCTGAAGGACGTGTCCTCAGTGAGACGAATCAAACTTCAGGATGCTTTAGAATCTCAAAAGGTAAATATTTATTATAATAGGCCTTTAAAAGGTGTTTCACCATTATACAGTTGTTTCGACTTTTTTTGAGATGATTCTTGTGCGTGTCCTTTACCAACCACTCGTTGCACAATTATTAAACACCAAGTCTGTTGTCCAAAGATAAATAGACGTCATCTCCATATAGTCAGACACATTTGATATCTATTTAAAATGTTGTGTGTGATTCACACATTTGTTTTGTTTCATTTGATATATAAAATGTTTGTGTTTCATTTGATACGTAGTCGGGTATGTTTCTTTGATATGTAAACAGTTGTGCATGTTTCAGTCGTGTGTGATACATTTGTATGATTTGATATAAAAAAGCTGTGTGAATTTGAAACAATTAGTTAAAATTGGCATTAGTCTATTTATTAACATAAACTACAAATTAGGAGTTTTAAAGGGACACTTTGGTATACAGTCAGTGCTCTCACATATATTCATTTCTCCTTAAAGGTTAGCCAAAATGTTCAGTGAGTCCATTGAAAGTTAAATGCTGTAGTCCTAAGTACTGTATTTTAGTGTGTATAATGGACAGGCCTTCTTTGAAGTAAAAAAACAAGTCACCTTTTTATGAAGTGAGCATTTTTCGAGATTGTGTTTGTAAAAGCAAATTTGATTGGCCTATTATTACACTGATTTGATTGGTTGTGTTTTGTACAGTAAATATTAATACTACAAGTCAACGAAGTCAGTAAAATTTCCATAATATCAAAATGCAACATTCCACAGAGGTCACAGCATTTGAGCAATAATATCTGAAATGACATACATTCATATTTTGAGACATGATCTTTCAGTTTTACTCGGAAGTCACGGAGGCAGAACTATGGATGAACGAGAAGTTGCCAGCACTCACAAGTCCAGACTTCGGAAAAGATGAGGACTCCGTTCAGGTAGGGATAAAATAATGTCATATCTTATGTTGGTTTCTTTGATAATTGGTATATCAAAATGACAAATTATTTATACAATTAGGTTACAGCTTCTTTTGTAATGGATAAAATAATGCCACCGATCTTATCCTTTATATTGTTATCACAAGTAAGTATTTAATAGTTTAAAAACTTATGTACAAAAACGATCTAAAATGTTTTATTCTTAATCTTAATGTGCACGTTTTAGTAATTCAGTCTTGTTTCTTTTACTCTATATTGCGTTCAAGTGGGTACCTTTATTGGGCAGTTGCATATTTATTCATGTTTAATTTGTAGATCTTCAAATAACTTTTATCATTCTTCCTTTTTTTCCTGCCATGAGGTGTTTTATCAGATTCAAAACATGTTCACCATCCTAATCACATCTTCAATATTATGTCATTTTGCAGGTGTTACAGAAGAAGCTGGATGCATTGGAGCGTGACATCGACAACTTCCAGAACAATATCGGCGAGCTAGCCGCTCTCAGTAGAAGCCTCATAGAAAAGGACCACTTTGACAGTGAAAACATCAAAATACAACAGGTAAGCTTATGCCACTTTTTTCACCTGTGAAACGAAGTATTTGGATGTTTTGTATTTTGTATTTATGTAACCGCATATTAAGTAAAAGTCTAGTTTTTCTTAGTTAAAGCAATGACACATCAGATAGTCATGTTGCACGAAATATTCTTCATAAGAAAAGTCACAGAATTTGACTTGTGTTCACAAAGACAAAATCGTAGGATAGATAATATATTAACATGAAGGTTTCTTCCTTGTCTCCAGGCATCCATCGAGACCAAGTACAGTGAGCTGCAAGATTTGACCAGTCGCAGAAGGTTGAAACTGACGGAGAGTCGTAAAATGTTTGTGTTTTTCCGCGAAGCCGAGGAGGTGTCGATCTGGATAACGGACATCGGAGTCATCGCAGCGTCTGAGGATTATGGAACAGATTTGGAACATGTCGAGGTAGATCTAAAAAAAATCACATTCTCCCTTCTTTTAAGGTCCTTGTTATAGAATATGGAGGGGAATCTAGTCACCCCTTTCCATACGTATGTGTGTATGTACATGTATATATTTGTATGAGTTTCCAGTACACAATGTGTAAGGGGCGAAAGGGATTCAACTTTGAAAATTACTATTTAATGTTTATTGTGACAGAGTTGTGGCCCCTGTTTTACTTAAAATTCTTGGTCTGCTTGTTTCTGTCGAAGTCAGGAGGCTTTGTTGGTGCTTGTCTTGTCTTTCATGGTCTTGCTTGACATTTCATTAATATAAATGTTAACTTACCATTTGTTTCTGCCAATCTCAAAGATACTGCAACAGAAGTTTGATGACTTTATGCACGAGTTGAACTCGAGTGAGGACCGCGTGACAAACCTGCAAGGTAAGGCGGCTGCCATGGTGGAGACCAATCATTACGAGGTAGAGGCAATCGCCAAACGTGAAGCGGAGATCACTCAGATGTGGGCCGAACTCAAGGAGGTTACCACCGCCAGGCAGGAGGTGAGTGGGACGCTTCACTTTAGTGAACTAAACTGTCTGGATTTTTTACATGAATAAAAGATCACTTGTATTTATAAAACCAAATTTACCCACACATAAATACATTTATTAGGCGAAACAATCCAAATTGTTAGGAATGCATTCCATAAAATAAACCGGGTAGGTAGGAAAATGTTTTCATTCTACACATTTATTTTTGTTAGGACAAACCTTTTTGCAATAGATATTGGTGACTTTTTAACCCTATCGACGTGTATAATTGAATTGCTTAAGGAATCAAAAACATTCATTTAAACGCGTATATAGTACATATTTTGACAAGTGTAGTCCTACTTGTATATTGATTTTGTAGGCCCTGATGGCAGCGAAACAGGTTCACATTTATGGTCGTGATGCAGATGATACGCTGGAATGGATACAGGAGAAGGAAGGCGTGGTCTCCAGTGGCGACTTTGGCCGAGACCTGGAAAGTGCTCAGGCACTCGTCATCAAACATGAGGTTCTGGAGGTAAGGAAATGACCCAAGGGTTTTGGCATTTTATGTTTTATGGGGTTTTGTAATACAACTGCATTCTGCTCATTGAAATAATCATATAACGATTATTCGTAAAGCTATGGACTAAATAAAAAACATCTATACATGCTTTATTCAATAATACAAAAGACAATTTGGTCCATGAGTATACATTTTAACATAACATATTTACATATAGTCAATGGCAGGTTACAGTTTGGGATTATGAAATATTTAAATGTTTAACAAACAATACATATAGTAATGAATATCAATATAATGATAACAAATTACACAATGAAAATGGATTATAAACTCTAAGCCTCGCACATATGCGCATGTCTAATTAATATTTGACAATATGGTTTGTTAAAGAAATATCGGAGAGAGCAGACATTAATTAATATAGTTAAGGTCGTTTCGAATTTTGAAACTATTAAAAATATATGTTGCCAGGTTCTTGATAATATTTTCGTTTTCAGATGTTAACAATTCAATGAATTTAGGAATATTTGGTCTTC
Source organism: Cyrtodaria siliqua (assembly GCA_037043455.1). Classification (NCBI taxonomy): domain Eukaryota; kingdom Metazoa; phylum Mollusca; class Bivalvia; order Adapedonta; family Hiatellidae; genus Cyrtodaria; species Cyrtodaria siliqua. The sequence continues at coordinate 24,090 of JAWPHD010005154.1, forward strand.
GCCAGAAATAGTTTTTAATGTACTTCTGTCTTAGTTTATTAAACAGTGCACATTCCATGACGAAATGAAATTCATCTTCAAGTTTATTACACACGATGCATTTTCTTTCATTTACAGGTATATATATATTGTAGAAAAATGTTCAATAAATTTAAAGTTAAAACAAGCTTATTGTATAAAACATTGTCAAATCATTTGTCTAAATTTCAGCCAATTAAAATAATGAACAGTATGTATGATTTGCTTTTCTGCAAAAACGATAAAATTGTATTGATTTATGTTGTTATAATTCTCTGAATAGCGCGACCTTGCGGCCATCAGTGAGCAAGTGGAGACAATCACCAAGGAGGCAGAGCGACTGATTGGTCAATTCCCCGATGCCCAGGAACACATTGCCGCCAAGCACGAGGAGATGGTGCAGGCTTGGAACATACTCGTAGAAAAGGCGTCCATGAGGAAAGAAAAGTTGAACCAGGCCGAACAACTTCAGTTATACTTCAACGATTATAGAGAACTCACGTGAGTTGTTCTGATTATAAGCATCTTGTCAGAACCTTGGATGTGTAAATTAGAATACTGTTCCAGTGACTTATCATATAAATGTTTATTTGCATTGACCTATATGATAAAGAGTTACAGCTGCAGAATTTGTCCTTAAAATGAGTTTTAGTTTGTTTATGCAAGAATTAAACAGATTTGGATATTAATTGTGTGTATGCAGGCAATAGTATTAATTGTGTGTATGCAGGCAATAGTATTAATTGTGTGTATGCAGGCAATATTATTAATTGTGTGTATGCAGGCAATAGTATTAATATTGTGTGTATGCAGGCAATAGTATTAATTGTGTGTATGCAGGCAATAGTATTAATTGTGTGTATGCAGGCAATAGGACCTGAGATAGCCCCTCAAGTGGTAGACACAACAGTGAAAGTTTACAGGTATCAGTATGTGAGAAAATAGAATGTTCCATGTTCTTTACTTGTAAAAACTAGTAGATCATCCTAAAGCCCTCATAAGCCTTTTGTATTTTTTGGCAAGTGTCAGCTTTGTGTAAAAATGTATTATCTTCTGCTAGCTGGTTCAATTTTATGAACAAAAATATATTTGAAATGTTCCTAGGCCTGTTTTCTCCATGTTTACAATATGAAATGTCAACTCGTGTAATCTTCTGTTCTTAGAGCCTGGATCAGTGAGACGATGGCTATAATTACAGCCATGGAGTTCCCCCGTGACCTGCAGGGTGCCGAGGCCAGCATGTCACGGTGGAAGGAACATCGTGCTGAAGTGGACAGCAGGAAGGATGCAGTAAACCGGTTCCAGCAGACGGGACAGGCAATGATAGATGACCAACACTTCCTCAGTGGCGAGGTATGATTCTCGAATCAGAACATTTCTGTATATTGTTTGTATCCTTGATTAAGCATACCTCCCAACTCTCCCATCTATTTTGAGTACGTCATTCTTTCCTAACTTGAACATTGTTGCTTTACCTAATAATTTAGAAGAGATCTGAGTATGTATGTATTGTGAACCAGTAATCCACGTGTTTCGGTTCACTAAAAATAATAAGTTTTAGATAATAATAAAAACGTGAAGCAGGAAGTGGTGGAGCAGTTAACCAACTAGAGAGTGTTTTTGGAAAGTAAAATGGATGAACTTGAGTATGTTTATCTTGCCATTTCAGATTCAAGAAAATATTACAGACTTGAGTAGTGCCTGGAAAGTATTGTTGGCCACACTAGAACAGATCCGAGTCCTGTGTGAACAGAACTTAGAAGCCCAGGTAAAATGTTTATCTCACTGGATGTTCGTTCATTCACCAGTTTGTCAGTACATCCATCCATTCATTCATCTGTCAGTACCTTCATGTGATAACCCCCGTGGGGTTCAGGAGGAGGTGAAATTCACCCCCAATATTTCATCTTTATATTCCCTGCTTCCCCATTGGGAATTCTAATTCTCTCACTTGTCCCTTGTCCATTTCGAAAACTTCATATTGTGTGGTTATATTCAGTACCGTATTTGTTGGCATATAGCGCACATTTTTTTCCCTAGGATTTTGGACTTGGAGAATGGGTGCGTTTATTTTTTGCTTCTAACGAAAATCTAGAAAAAAAATGTGAACACCAGATCATGTACGACCGCTTTTTACCAGCGAGTATAAATCAAACAAAAGTTGGCCAGTTCTTATTTTCTGAACAAATTATGATGTATTTGATATATTTACTTTTATTACAAAATAAAATTACAATTCACCTTGCGTTTTGTCGATCATTTATAAAGAAATACGATGAAAATATCGCTGTTGAGTATTGAAAATTTGTAGTGAAAATAAGGCTGGGAATTCCGATATCCGATGATTTCCAATGTACGCCGCTATTATACTGCTTCACTGCGCATGTCGCGTTTCCCTCAAACATGTTGTGGAGCAGTCTACGATCGCTCTTTACCAGCGAGTATAAATCGAACAAAAGTTGGCCTGTTCCTGTTTTCTGTATAAAATATGATGCATTTGATGAGTTACCTGTAATTACAGATAATTTTATCAATAATTACAGATACAATTTTCGATTCATCTGATATTTTGTTGATTATTTACGAAGAAATATGATAAATATTGTTGTGCATTGTGTAGTGAAAATTTGTAACGAAAACGAGGCTCGGAGTTTCGATCTGAGGAGATTTCCAATTTAAAGCGAAAACTGGTTTACTGAAAGTTTATTGATTGGTACTATGAAAAGTGATCTGTATAACTCGAATACAAAATTGTTTAATTTCAATCTATTGATAATTCGAATGTATTGGTTATAGTTTGTTTTAATTGTCATTGACTGTTAATAATTACTTGGGAAGCTTGCGTTCATGACGAGGAATTTGAGTCGGTGTTGAGAACATAAGAAACACGGGGGGATTTGGGAATGTTTTTATTGAAATTGAGTAAATAACACAAACACGGTCTAACACGCTGCTCATTTTTAGCCAATCAAATTTAATTTTACAATTGTTCTTTGGCCAAGGCTTCAAAATGGCGATCTACTGTTCTGAAATTGAAGACGAACGTTTTTGTGCGATTTACAGTACAAAACAGTTCATTTATTTTACAAAATACTTTTTCCCAGGATCTTGGTCGCAAATTCAGGGTGCGCGGTATCTGAGCATGCGCGTTATATGCCGACATATACGTTACTTGTGTCTCTTAAATGTAATCTCTTATATAGAGAATCTTACATGAGTGACTGTTTATTATTGATTTTAATAAACGAGTTGGATGAAAAGTTAGATAACCAACAACGTAATAATTTCACTTTAATGTTGTCTATTTAGCTTATATATGGCGGCAATTTGTAAGAGAAATCACGACGTCGTTTTGTTGTTTTCATGACGTCAGCTACGCTGTAACGCGATCGCTCTACAAATAATGCGACATCTTAAATCAAATTTAACATTACTAACCTGCATTGTATAAAGTAAGATTTGAAATAATAAATAGTTCAGGTATCTGAACGTATCTTATGATATACCATTGGGATTAAATGATTTACTGTACACAGACACAATGATTCGGTCCTCATTTGCATCTGTAATACACTAGTGTATTACGAGAAATAAGTCATGGCTTTATTACACTCCCAGAAGCCATGTTATGTGATAAATAAGGAAAAACTGTTCCAGATGTTAAAATATCTGTCTTTGCTTTGCAGCTGTGAAAATAATATCATACTATATAGCGTGTACTGTATTATTTGTACACATAATGTATTTCAGTCTCTCCCATCTTCTGGAGCAATGCATTCCACCCTTATGTAGAATAATGGGGATAGTTGTTTTTACAGAAAGAGTCTTATACCTTTGTACGCATAATGTATTTTCTTCTCCCCCATCTTCTGTTTTTTCCGGAGAGAGTCTTGTATATGTGTACACATAATGTATTTCTGCCCCGTCTTCTGCAGCAACTGAAGCATGAGATGGAGCAGCTAGAGGCATGGATGTCCGTGCGTAACCCACAGGTCAAGGACAAAAACTACGGAGATACCATTACATTTGTGGAGGAGTTGCTACGGCGACAACAAGACTTTGAGAAAACTGTTGACGCCCAAGGAGAGAAATTTACTGGTATCACCAGAGCTACAATGGTATGTGGGATACAATTTTCATTATTTCTGATTAGAATGTTTTTCAATCCATCAATAATTCCATATTTGTAATTAATTATACACATGTTTTGGTTATCATATGTCTGAGTTTTAAAGAACACTGAAATAAATCTCTATGACCTTGATATGTCTGAGACCAAAACACTGTACAGGATATCCTTATAGATAACAGAAATGAAATGGTGGTGAATAAATGTATTATAACCACAATAAGTTGAATATTTCCCTTGGAACTGTTTTGTTTGTTCATAATGAGCAGATACATGGGGAGATAAGTTGAGAATGCAGTAGATTATTGGAACAGATGGCAATTTTGAGGTCTGTTTAAGACTTGTCCTGCTAAACAAAGGCAGATTACCGTGTGTCCCTTTAAAGGGAATGTAGCGACACAGCCAAACAAGCTCTATTATTGAGAGTTCTGAAAACCTTGGAAAAAGGTGAAAGAATTATCAAAATCAGATGATAAACAAAAAGATATGACCATTTAAAGGTTGTTCTAAAACGAATATGGGAGCCGCCATTTTTTAAAACTATGACGTCATAGTACCATATTACCATAAATGGAATATTGATAAATATCATTTAAAATGAAGAAAATCACAGCAAATGAATGCATTTTTTTTACTGGTCATATAAAGCATTATTGCCATTAAGTATTACATATTTTTCATACAGTTGCTGTCATTAGCTCTACTGGCCGAAGGCCAGCAGAGCTTATGGGATGCTGAGTTGTCCGTCCGTCGTTAACTTTTGTCTCGTTAAGACGATAGAGCCTTCATTTTTCATCAGATATTTACCAAACTTTACCAGATTGTTAATGTCAATGAAAGCTCGGACAAGTTCGAAAACCAGCCAAATCGGACCAGTAACAGCAGAGTTATGGCCCTTGATTTAGTTTAAAATGCTATATTTTGCCTCGTTAAGACGATAGGGCATTCATTTTTAATCCGATCTTTACCAAACTTTACCAAATTGTTAATGTCAATGATAGCTCGGACAAGTTCGAAAAACAGCCAGATCGGACCAGTAACAGCGGAGTTATGGCCCTTGATTACTTAAAAATGTTATATTTTGCATCAAGACGATAGGGCCTTCATTTTTCATCCGATCTTTACCAGATTGTTAATGTCAATAAAAGCTCGGATAAATTTGAAAACCAACCAGATCGGACCAGTAACAGCGGAGTTATGGCCCTTGATTTAGTTAAAAATGCTATATTTTGTCTCGTTAAGACGATAGGGCCTTCATTTTTCATCTGATCTTTACCAAACTTTACCGGATTTTTCTTTTTTTCTTTTATTATTTTTTTCTTTTTTTAAATGCTTAATTTTTTTTTTTTTTTTTTGATTTTTATTATCTCTACTGGCCCATGTTCGAAAACCAGCCAGATCGGACCAGTATCGGCAGAGTTATGGCTCTTGATTTAGTTAAAAATGCTATATTTTGCCTCTTTAAGACGATACTCACTCGCTTCATTGATGTTATAAGAGCCATATTGGGCCTCTTGTTTTTCCTCTATAAATGTGTAATTTTTCATATTTATAAATATTCCGTATATGGTCATTTAGAACCGTGATGTCATAGCTCTCAAAATGGCGGCTTCCATATCCGTTTCAACAGAAACTTCAAATGATCATATCTTCTTTGTTTATCATTCAATTTTGATAATTCTTTCACCCGTATCAAAGTTTTTCAGAACTATCAATAATAAAGATGGTTTGGCTATGTCGCTACATTCCCTTTAAGAGAGGTACATCAGGCCTTTTCTAGAAGAATCTTTAATTTTAAAAATATTCCTGTTCATGATAAAATGTCATAGTCAAAATATGGTGGATATTGTACCATGTTGTCATGGGCTAAACGTTTATTTCAGCATAGATTCAGACATTAATGCTAAAATTAACCCTGGTGCATAAGATTGCACATACAACTGGGCAGAAAGATTTACCTTGTAAATAAGGGGTCATTTTTTGTTTAAGTCATTTAGAATAGAAAATATCATTATTTGTCAAATTTAAGTTGGACCTCTAAGCCCCCTTTAAACGCCTGATGTAACCCTTCAAGGTTTGTGTAGAGGCACACGTAGATATTTGACTTGTGTATCCGCAGCTGGAGCAGGGGATCCTGAACCAGAAACAACAACAACAGGCAGCAGAACTGGCAAAGAAAGAAAAGGACAGACAGGAAGAGGTGAAACGCCGAGAACAGAACAGAATCATGGAGGTAGGTTGTCTCAATGGCAACAACATATATATATTATACATTCATAACGTTAAAGTTCTGTGGTAAAAACATGTTTGTTTTTTACTTCAGAAAATCTATAATGATAGAGTACATTTTCAAAAACTACTGATTTTCACTCACAAAAGGTCGTGCTCTGTATTACATCTCGTTCAGCTTGGCATTTTACTGCTGTTTTAGTTGCTTTTATTGAAACTAATAAATACTAAGGTGTAAATTTGTAGACACTTTAATATTAGACATGTATAATGAAATTAGAAATCACTTGTAGTGGTTACATTTCACCAATCAGTCTGCAAACAATTATTTTAGTTAAAGATATTTATTGCGGCTCTCGCATGATTTTAATGTCAGCATAATCTATATGTTAGGCTTTTTCGCAAATTTTTAAATCGTCAAAGAAGTTAAATTTTAATTTTATATAGTAATGTAATTTTAATGGTTTGTTTCATTCATCATATGTTGGCAGCCTATATTGCATTGGTACATTGCTAGCATGGTAGTTGTAACAATGAGGGAGGAAGAGCAGGGCGCATGTTGCCATATGAACATGTATTTTCAAACATTGGCTTGCTTGATATGCAGGCTTCTTTTATCATCTAATATTTACATTTCTTCAATAAAGGCCATCACACATTGTGCCATTGATCTGGAATCATAACAAAACTAGTATTTTGAGTGTAAGCAAGGGTCCTTGTTCCATGGCCGCCTCTCTTTTGTTTTACTTTCCTGCCCCTATTAACTCCTTGTCCTCCAAAGCCAAGCCACCTCACTGCAGATGCCATCACTATGCCCACCACCCCCTCACTCAACCCATACCATCTCAATATTCAACCCCTCTTTCACCCCATACCATCCCAATATCCATTCTCCCCTCCCAACCCTCCAGAAATAGTGGACCGTCATATATAGTGCTATATATATACTAATGCTGAAAATGACATAGAACACCATTCAGCCAACCAACCGCCCTCTTTTCTCTCGCCACATACCATCTTGATATTCACCCCCCTACCCTGCACCATCCCAATACTTACCTCCCTCTCGCACCCTAAACCATCATAATATTCACCCCCTTCCTCACCTCATACCATCCCAATATTCCTCTCTCCTTCCCGTCTCACCTCCATCCCAATATTAACCTATTTCTCACTCTGTTTTTGAACTCCACCTTATTAATATTCCAAATGCATGTTTAACTATGTTGTTCGTATACATTTCTGTTACACTGACAGTGTCAACAATCAATACCGTATTTCATTTTTTTAAAAATTATATGTTTTCTTTTTAGTGTTACGGCTATTATTTCCAACTTAATTAAGTTTCAGCTGTAGATCTTAACTTGTCATGGGCTAGCTAACACATCCATTTACATGGCCTCCTACATAACCCTGCGTTTACATGGCCTCATACATAACCCTGCATTTACATGGCCTCATACATAACCCTGCATTTACATGGCCTCATACATAACCCTGCGTTTACATGGCCTCATACTTAACCCTGCATTTACATGGCCTCATACATAACCCTGCATTTACATGGCCTCATACTTAACCCTGCATGTACATGGCCTCATACATAACCCTGCATTTACATGGCCTCATACATAACCCTGCATTTACATGGCCTCATACATAACCCTGCATTTACATGGCCTCATACTTAACCCTGCATTTACCTGGCTCATATTAACCCTGCATTTACATGGCCTCATACATAACTCTGCATTTACATGGCCTCATACATAACCCTGCATTTACATGGCCTCATACTTAACCCTGCATTTACATGGCCTCATACTTAACCCTGCATTTACATGGCCTCATACATAACCCTGCATTTACATGGCCTCATACTTAACCCTGCATTTACATGGCCTCATACTTAACCCTGCATTTACATGGCCTCATACATAACCCTGTGTTTATATGGCCTCATACATAACCCTGCATTTACATGGCCTCATACATAACCCTGCGTTTACATGGCCTCATACATAACCCTGCGTTTACATGGCCTAATGCATTAGATTCAAATAATATAGGGGTTTTGCTGTCCATTTGCTTTAACATTTTTGCATTTTGTTTTGCTGGGTTAGTAAACAATAGGTCTCATGATGACTGATGTCCTTGTCTCAATATTACATCTTGGTTAGACGATGAAATATGCCGAACTAGTCAATCCTAAGTTCCTGTGTTAATATTTATATTCTCCAAAAATGAAATATCTTTATTACATTTCTTATTCACACATACTTTTAAAGAAAATCGGAAAGATATTTGATATAATGCAAAAAAAACAACTGTTGAATAACAGAAATTATCACTGCTCCCCCTCCGCCTTCCAACAAATGTGTGAGGGAGTATACTGGAATCACCTTGTCTGTCTGTGGACATGTGCATTGCATGCATCAATTCCTGAAGTATATTACCTGGGCTCATGAAACTTTACACTGCCCTTGGCGACGGGAGGAACCCCATTGCTTTTGGGGTCAGTATTTCAAGGCCAAAACCACCATGACCTATTATGCATAAAACTCCCAGAGTATCTAGGCTTGTGAAACTTCATAAAAACATTGGCCTTGATTCAAAGGTCAAGGTCACCATTACCTGATTTGTTATGTGCCATGCACTCAAGCTTATTGAAGGGGTTGATGCACTATTTTCAAACAAGATTTATTTAAAAGGGCTCTGAAAAACTTGAAAAATGCTGAAAGAATTATCAAAATGTCATGAAAAATAAAGGAGATATGACCTATTGATATGGAGGTGGCCATCTTGCAACGGTGACATCACGCCTTTTTACCATATGTGGCATATTGACAAAATACATTTTAAAGCAAAGAAAATCACTGCAAATTGCAAAAGGCGACCAGTAGACATCAGTCCTAGTACATTTGAATATGAGTTCCTGCCTACCTCATATCCCACATGCTGCTTACTAATAACTTTTTCATATCAAATTATACTATGTATTATTACAGACTTGTTGTATATGAAAATGTTTTACAAGTAAATTCTGTATGAATTTGTCGACTTTTTTTTTTCCTCTATCAAACACATTCGTTTCCAGGATTTTAAACTAAGTTAACTGTAGATTTGTGCATCATTAAGTTTATAAGTTTATAATTATATTTGCCCCATTGTTCATAACATCTTATATGTTTCATTTTGCAGACCCCGCCTGTATGTTTTGCCACGTGTTGGTTTTTTGCTTTTTGCTTCTAATATAAGAACTAATTCACTAAGTGGCTTAATCTAGTGTATATATGACTCTTCTATAACATGGAATTGTGCACTAATTTGTGTCTATATGGCGTCGTTTCTTACTTCATGTTTGCCACATGATACCTTGTATGTGTCACCTGTGTGTCCCGACTGGAAGCACAACAACAATACGCACTATATCTACACTGTATAGGTGGTGTGCTTCCAGTCAGGACACAAGTGATATATATAGAGGATTTGTATCTTGTCAATAAGTTTTACTTTTAGCACCTGCTATTAAAAATACTTTCAAAATAACAAAAATACTTTTTTTCGCAATGTTGCATAACAATTAATTAATATTCTAAGTAAATGCAATTTTGTCCTTTTTTTTATACTAAGTAGCTTGTAAAAAAGTTTTTGAACTGTTGTCCTTACCAGCTGTTTATATATGTGTTTATATATGTGTTTGTTTATATATGTGTTTGTTTATATATGTGTTTATATATGTGTTTATATATGTGTTTATATATGTGTTTGTTTATATATGTGTTTGTTTATATATGTCTTTATATATGTGTTTATATATGTGTTTATATATGTGTTTGTTTATATATGTGTTTATATATGTGTTTATATATGTGTTTATATATGTGTTTATATATGTGTTTATATATGTGTTTGTTTATATATGTGTTTATATAGGTGTTTGTTTATATATGTGTTTATATAGGTGTTTGTTTATATATGTGTTTATATATGTGTTTGTTTATATATGTCTTTATATAGGTGTTTATATATGTGTTTATATATGTGTTTGTTTATATATGTGTTTATATATGTGTTTATATATGTGTTTGTTTATATATGTGTTTGTTTATATATGTGTTTATATATGTGTTTGTTTATATATGTGTTTGTTTATATATGTGTTTATATATGTGTTTATATATGTGTTTATATATGTGTTTAGTGTTTATATATGTGTTTATATATGTGTGTGTTTATGTGTTTATATATGTGTGTGTTTATATATGTGTTTATATATGTGTTTGTTTATATATGTGTTTGTTTATATATGTGTTTATATATGTGTTTATATATGTGTTTGTTTATATATGTGTTTGTTTATATATGTGTTTATATATGTGTATATATGCGTTTATATATGTGTTTATCCAAAATGCTAGACGGATGTTGTAGGAAGATAGTGTGCATTAGGTTATACATGTGCCTATAGACTAGTACTATCACATTTTGTTGATTGTTAAAGTCATTTTTGCAGCTTTTCATGTTAATTACGTAGAAGAGTCATATATATTATATCCTTCAGTGCATCTCAATACTCTGGTTTGGTTTGTAGAAACACTTGTGAAATATTTGCTGCACAGGCACGCCACATAAAAACATGAAATCATGAATGTCACATTCAATATGAATTCAGAAGTAATTTCCTTTCTTTCACATTTTGGTTAATTTCAATAAACAGCCGTACTCGTAGCTCCACTGAGGTACATTGAGGCAAGTGCCTTGGTGGAATTTTATGAAGGAAAACACTTAACATGATACCATCTTCAGTATCAATACACCATAAATCATAGTTAAAAAAAAATAAGCTTAGAACTGTAAATGCACTAAAAAGAAGGAAATCACTTGTAGAAATCAAAAAATTGTGTGTTTGGGATGGCACCAGAAACACACCCCAAAACGAAATTTGCCTTGCTACAGGCATAACCAGCCAGACTCAGTTCATCCACATATTTATAAGATTCACAAAACATGTAATATCATTGAAGGATACTGATAAGTACAGAGAGTTGCGAGTTGTTGTTTATGTGTGCGTGATGCATTGGTAAAGGGGCGTGCCATTTTGCTTTATCAGTAATTAATTGCTACCCAGCTTTATCTTCCGCGGCTACTTTCTGGAAATCAGATATGTGTCTATCTGTTAAACATACTATTTGTGATCAGTAATTGACATAGAAGCTTTCATCTTTTTTCAAATAGATCATTTATTTCTGAACAGTAGTCGTCTTAGAATGGGAGATTACTCTCTCTCTGAATCGGATTGTTCCCAGATTACTCTCTCTCTGAATCGGATGGTTCCCAGATTACTCTCTCTGAATCGGATGGTTCCCAGATTACTCTCTCTCTAACCAGATATTAAACTACTGTACAGGGGCAACACCAAAAACAGTTTATCATTTCATTTTAGAAATACTTTTTGTTTATAATTTGTTGTTAAAGGTTATCAAGAAAGTCAAAACTCAATGAGTGATGTAAACTGTAGATTTGTTTGTTGGTATGGTGTTTTACGCCATTTTCAACACATCTAAGATTATGTGACGGTCGATTTTTTGTGGTGGAGGCAGACCACCCACTTTTCCTGTGTAGAACCAGTACTGTACACCTCCCGCCATCCATAAGAAACGACACAAGTCGAGCTCCCAGTGGGATTTGAACCCGCAGCGGTGAGAGCAGGGTTCAAATTTAACATTTTTAGTCACTTGCTAAAAAAAGCAAGTGCCAATATTTTCTACTTGCTATTTTAATCGAAGTGCTTGCATTAGTTATTGAGAACCTTCGATCATTTTAGAATTGCTTTACATGCTATACATGTGAATGATTACATTTTGACACTCGGATGCAACATGGTAATAATGTATCATTAAACTTACTATGCATCTATACATGTAAATGATTACATTTTGACACTCGGATGCAACAAGGTAATAATGCATCATTATACTTACTATGCACCTATTTTACCAAGTTTGATGAATATTTTCACTGAATAAATGTAGACTTAAAGCTTAGTTTCTTTTATTATTTGCAAAATTTAGCAAGTGCTAATATTTTCTTCTTGCAATCTGCAAAAGTTTACTTGCATTTAGCAAGTATGTAAGTGTTAAATTTGAACCCTGGGTGAGAGGCAAAGGTTTACAATGCAGCGTCGTTAAACATTCGGCCACGGAGAAAATTGGTTCTAACCTCGTACCTCTTTTTTTCCCCTGATGTATATTTAAATCTGGAACTTCCGTTTTTATTGGTGCCAAATTACCTTTTTGTGTTGGTGCACCGTTAAAACAATTTCAATTCACCTGCAACCAAATATCAACAACAACGTATTTGCTGCATGTAACTTAAGTAGACTGCATATATATTATGTCTAGGTTTGTCTATATTGTTGTCATCAGTGTTGATTGGTTCGTATTGCTTTTACAAAACGTGTTTCACGGTTAAAGTTATGAATACCACACTACTTTAGTCGCAGAAAATAGCACCTTTAGCACGATGCCAGGTCACTTGTCTGTACAGGGTGTACATGGTGTGAGATTGTCGGGTAGAAATGATCCTTTACATATCCAGAATAACCATCTCTCCGTGCTAAAATGTGTTACAACATTCAAAGGTTTTGTTTGAGTGTTCAACTGTATGCATTAATAAAGAATTACAAATTCTGTAACAAGTTGAAATAATGATCCTAGAATTCTTCCATATAACCAGTTATTAAAGATAATGTAAAGTATATAAAAAAATAATTAAAAAAATAATTAAATAGTTATACATTCTTCATAATAAAGCTTTGTCTGCTTTGTAAAACTCTGAGCTTTCTGTTCTTCACCTGTCCCCTGTTGTCAAGATAGAAATTTAAAACTGTAATAATAAATTATAATCAGTTACAATATATTCTACAAAAAAAGTGTGTTCTGCTTAATAAAACTGCTGTTGTTAACAAAACCAAACCTTGATTAATTCCTTTAACATTCCCAGAATAATGCATTGAATAAAATTTAATTCAACATGAATTATTAGTGAACAGGAAGCAAATTAATACATTTCTGAAGCTTTCTTCTGGCTTTAAATGTATGTTGGCGTGGCGCAGTCGGTAGCGCGGCGGATTTGTAACCGGAGGCCCCGGGTTCAATCCTCCGTGGTGCCACTGAGTTCCGTCGGTGTGTTCTTAGGCAAAACACTTTCCCGTAGCTTCGTCCGTCGGATGGGGACGTAAACCGGGCGGTCCCGTGTATCTGTCTATCCTCCGAGCACGTTAAAGAACCATAGGAATCTATTCGATAATAAGAGTAGGGCAGGTTCCCGGATTCCTATGTATCCTTCCCCTCTCTCTGGGGCGGCTCTAAATAACCTATACTGTGTTGATGAGCCGTTAAACAACATTCAGTTCAATTCAGTTAAATGTATTTTTCTTTTGTCAAGTTTAAGTTTGCTGATATATTCAGTATTGAATGTATAAGCAAAATGTCAACAAATTGATAGCTTGGTATAAATACAGTAAAATATCTGTGTGAATAGGTTAGTATTAAGAGCAAAACAACCTAGTTTTAATTGCTTAATTTACTCAGTTATAATTGTTTAACACACAGTTACATAATACATTAATGTCATTGTTTTAATCCAGTTGTTACAACTTGTAGATAGAAACTAAACCAGTTATATTTTTGAAATACTGTGATAACAACGGCATGATTTTGACCCGTTATAATGTGTGTGATTTACATAACGATGCCTGAAAATGAAGATACACGGTCAAACGTAGTAAGAGGTCGCTAAAGGGAAGCGCCCACTAAGCAAAGAGTAACTCGCAGGCTGATCAGGGTTTACAATGTCTGGCTGCCTATCAGTCATTTCCCCCAAAACACCGCTTTGTCACATAAATGGAATGGTCTTATTTCTAAGAAAGAACAGTCCATTATATATGTAGGGGGTTAAGGGTTACATCAGTTGGTCTGTTACTAGAGGTGGCCTCTGAAGCAGGTTTGACTGTATATCAAGTGTACACTTCCTTATGTAGATTTTTCACCACTTATTTGAAAGATGGTTGGTAATGTTTGTGTGTCGGAGGCTAACAGACGCATGTTATTTTCACCCACAGGAACGTCGTAAAGAGAAGGATATGATGAAGGCACAAGAGATTTTGTTACGACGTCAAAAAAGTGGGGAGGGCTCGGAAAGCGATGATGACACAAAGTAAGATCATAATGCCAAATATAGGCATTGAGAGATTTAACTAGCATACATAACATGATAACTTAGCATATCAGTGATAGTGCCATCCTCAAATTGCCACATCCTTGAAAGTTTGACAGAATTCATAAGAAAATAATTATGTGTTGCATGAAATTGAAGTTTCTGCACAATCCAAGGTTGCTGCTCTGAAGCTATTAATAATATGGGACATTCCCCCGCAGGATCCTGCAGCATGGTATTTTATTGTACCCTACAAACTGAGTCATTCAAGATGTGTTTTCAAGTGTTTTCAACAAATTATCTCAAAGCAGAGTAAAGTTCCCCCAAAAAGATCACAGAGTTCATTTGAATTTATCTTTTATTTCTTGTTTTCCAATGTCATTTTAGGAAAGATTTAGATGGCACCACGGTGAAGAACTTGATCAGATCCAGTAGTGCAAAAAAGAACAAAGAAACTTCTGCTCAAATTCGCCGAGCAATAAGTTTCCGTTCACGTGTCGATGGTGAACTGTCCCAACCCCCACTCGTGTTACAAAAGGCTAAAGAATTCAAACAGGGTGAGGGGGCAATTACACCACCTCCAATGCCAGATGAGAATGCACCAGACTTGCCGTCTGCTCCTCCACCGGAAATTAAAGAATCAAAATCGCCATTGTCCAAGAAAGATCAGTTATCTCCACCTATTAGCCCGAAACAGAAACATTTAGAATCAGTAAAAACGGATGAAAAGAAAAAACGGACACCTAGTTTTAATTTACGCAGACGGACTCGTAGTTTTAAAGATAAGCACAAGTTACCAGATAATTTACCGCCTGCAGAAATGGAAGGAACGTTGGAAAGGAAACAGGAGCTACAAAGTGGTGGCAAAAAGGCAACAATTCGGTCATGGAAAAATTACTACTCGGTGTTGTATGGTCAGTTGTTGTGTTTCTTCAAGGATAAAGATGGTATGTGAAATTATGGGTATTTTATAATCAAGTTATTTTGTCTCGCCTTCCAGGAAGCTTTTGCATATACATTTTATATGAAAATGAAGCTTGGGATTGCATTTGGGGTCACTGGGGTCAAGGTCACTTTACTAAAAAGAGTAAATCGGTTTCCGCTCAATAAGTTCAGTTAGGAATCAGATATTGGAATGAAACTTTGTGTAGGAAGCTTATATAAAAAGGAAGCTTGGGATTGCATTTGGGGTCACTGGGGTCAAGGTCACTGTTACTAAAATTAGAAAAACGGTTTTCGCTCAATAAGTTTAGTTAGGAATGAGATATTGAAATGAAACCTTATGGGTAGTTAGCTTATATGAAAAGGAAGCTTGCGATTGCATTTGGAGTCACTGGGGTCAAGGTCACTGTTAATAAAAATAGAAAAACGGTTTCCACTCAATAAATTCAGTTAGGAATGAGAGTTTGGAATGAAACTTTATGGGTAGTAGCTTATATGAAAAGGAAGCTTGGGATTGCATTTGGGATCACTGGGGTCAAGGTCATTGTTAATAAAAATAGAAAAACGATTTCCCCTCAATAACTTGTTAGGAATGAGATATTGGAATGAAACTATGGGTAGGTAGCTTATATAAAAAGGAAGCATGGGAGTGCATTTTGTGTTCACTGGGGTCAAGGTCACTGTTACTAAAATTAGAAAAACGGTTTTCGCTCAATAAGTTTAGTTAGGAATGAGATATTGAAATGAAACCTTATGGGTAGTAGTTAGCTTATATGAAAAGGAAGCTTGCGATTGCATTTGGAGTCACTGGGGTCAAGGTCACTGTTAATAAAAATAGAAAAACGGTTTCCACTCAATAAATTCAGTTAGGAATGAGAGTTTGGAATGAAACTTTATGGGTAGTAGCTTATATGAAAAGGAAGCTTGGGATTGCATTTGGGATCACTGGGGTCAAGGTCATTGTTAATAAAAATAGAAAAACGATTTCCGCTCAATAACTTGTTAGGAATGAGATATTGGAATGAAACTATGGGTAGGTAGCTTATATAAAAAGGAAGCATGGGAGTGCATTTTGTGTTCACTGGGGTCAAGGTCACTGTTACTAAAATTAGAAAAACGGTTTTCGCTCAATAAGTTTAGTTAGGAATGAGATATTGAAATGAAACCTTATGGGTAGTTAGCTTATATGAAAAGGAAGCTTGCGATTGCATTTGGAGTCACTGGGGTCAAGGTCACTGTTAATAAAAATAGAAAAACGGTTTCCACTCAATAAATTCAGTTAGGAATGAGAGTTTGGAATGAAACTTTATGGGTAGTAGCTTATATGAAAAGGAAGCTTGGGATTGCATTTGGGATCACTGGGGTCAAGGTCATTGTTAATAAAAATAGAAAAACGATTTCCGCTCAATAACTTGTTAGGAATGAGATATTGGAATGAAACTATGGGTAGGTAGCTTATATAAAAAGGAAGCATGGGAGTGCATTTTGTGTTCACTAGGGTCAAGGTCACTGTTACTAAAAATAAAAAAATAAAAACTTTTCTGCTCAAATAACTTAGGAATGAGATATTGGAATGAAACTTTATGGGTAGCTAGCTTATATTTAACGGAAGCTTGGGATTGCATTTTGGGTCACTGGGGTCAAGGTGACTAAAAATAGACAGAAAAACGGTTTCCGTTTAATAAGGAGATACTGAAATGAAACTTTATGGATAGGTAGCTTATATGAAAAGGAAGCTTAGGATTGCATTTGGGGTCACTGGGGTTGAGGTCCATATGTCTGTAAATCCCTGGGCTCTTCATTGGACCAAAAATTGTTTAGCCATTTTGGCTAAACCACCTCAATTTTCTTTAGCCAATTGGATTTTTGTTTAGCCATATTTGGCTAAGCTTTTTTACCACTTTAGCAGAGTTTAATACAATTTCCGATTAATATTTGTACAACGTTCTTATCTTATCATTAATATATATGTATATATTAAACCAAGTTAAATGATATTAATTCTTTGACTTGCTGATTATGACATGATGTATGTTATACATGGAAACAGGATAATTAATGCACATCAATTATTATAGTTATATTCCCTATAGCACAGGTTGCACAAATACCAATCAAATATAGGACAAATAAGATTATTTTGTTAATATAATTCTAGAATCAATAGAATAGAGTAATTTCATATATACTGTGTTTGTGCCACTAGTTTGTGCGCCGTAAAACGCAATATCAATTTTCATGTTCATTGGTTAATTACGCTCCCCTGTGGTACCATGTTGGTAGAAGATCAAGTTTACATCCAAGGTAGAATAAGACCTGAGTGTCTCCTTCCACTTAGTTGAAATGAACAGTCAGAACATGGGGGTGAGGATGTTGATGGCTTACTTTGCATACCTTTTATCTTGATGTAAATGGAGAGGGAGCTTTCCTTTTTATGACATAATTATGACATTTTTACGTGTTGGTGCATCGTGAAACCCTTCAATCAGTCAATCAAGCAAGCAACCAAGCATGTAAATTTACCCATGATGGAAAAAACGGATGTCACAGTAATCGTTCTGTTTTTTGTGCCTCGCATACGACTCAAAAAAAATGGCCTGGTTTCAATGCGCGAAAACAGATGACAATGTAATGTATACATGTTGTTTACATGTACGTATCCTGGGTTACTTTCTGTTTTGAATAACGGAGTTACAAAGTCATTATTTTAGCTAAAAGGGTATAAATCTTTGTATGAGAAAGGTTAATTATTACCATTTTGATAAGAGTTAGACGTCTTGTTTACGTGCTGTTTTGCGTTGTTGTTGTTATTGAAAAATGCAACTTTTTTTTCGGCGAGCTCTTGTTGGGTTAATAATTTTCCTCCAGTTTAGGCAAACCAATTGAGTTGCAGTTAGAAGTCGCTATGTAAAATAAGTCTTGTGTAATATAAAGCGCAAAGGTCGTAACACAGTGTATAGATTTTAGCTCTTCTGTAAACACCAAGAACCTGTTAAGGATATTCCAGAAAAATATGGCCGCGACCTCGGACTTTTTCCTTTCGTCACTTTCGCAACTTTCGCCAATACCAGCCGTCAGTTTACAAGAGTGAAAATGACTTTCGCCAAATTGGAGAAATCACTTGACAAAAGTTTCGCCATTTGCAATTTGTTTTCGCCTATGGCGAGTGGCGAAGACAAATGAAGAGCCCAGAATCCCATTTCGCGCCACAGGAGAAAGAGGGATATAGTAATGCCCTTCGTCTGTTCGTAGGTACATTCGTGCGTACTTAGGTTCGTCTGTCCGTCCCATTTTGTGTCTGCTCAATAATTCGAAAACTACTAATGGGACTGCAATCAAATTTCACACAATGATAGAGTGCAATGAGAGAATGTGCAGAGCGCAAGAACCATAACTCTTCTTTGATTTTAATTAGAGTTATTGCCCTTTGTGCAATTTTATACTTATAATTCATGTCCGCTCCATAAATCGAAAACTACTAATTGGACTGCATTGAAATTTCACGCAATGTTAAAGGGCCTTGAGAGGATGTGCAGAGCTTTCATTTAAATTAGAGTTATTCCCCTTTGTAATTTAATACGTATAATTTGTGTCCGCTCAATCACTCAAAAACTGCCAGAGAGACTGCAACGAAATTTAACAAAATGATGAAAGTGCAGAGTGCAAGAACCATAACTGTGTCTTCATTTAAATTAAGAGTTATTTCCCTTATAATTCATGTCCGCTCCATAACTCGAAAACTGCTTGTGGGAATGCAGTGAAATTTCAAACTGATAGAGGGCAATGATAGGACGTGCAGAGTGCAAGAACCATAACTCTGTTTTAATTTAATTTAGATTTAGATTTATTGCCCTTTGTAAGTTTATACTTATAATTTGTTCCTGCTCCATAACATGAAAACTACTAATGGGACTGCAATCAAATGTCATACTGTAAGAGTATGTGCAGAATGCAAGAACCATAACTCTGTCTTCTTTTAATTGAGAGTCATTGCCCTTTGTAATTTTATATTTCTAATTTTTGTTCGGAGCATAACTCAAAAACTACTAGACTGGAATGAAACATCACACAGTGACAAAGGGCAAGTAGATAAAGTGAAGATTGCAATAACCATAACTCGATCTTCGTGGACAATACAGTTATTGGCCTTTGTAATTCTATACTTAAAATTCTTGTCCAAAGCATAGCTCCAAAACTACTAACGGATCTGCAATGAAACACAATGACAGAGAGCAATTAGTGGATGTGGAGAATGCAAGAACCATAACTATGTTTTTTTGAATAAGAGTTATTGCCCTTTGTTATTTTATACTTGTTATTCTTGTCGGGTGCATAGCTTTAAAACTAAACTAATGGCACTGGAATGAAACTTCACACAATGATAGTGGGCAATGAAAGGAAGTGCAGTAACAAAA
Source organism: Cyrtodaria siliqua (assembly GCA_037043455.1). Lineage (NCBI taxonomy): Eukaryota > Metazoa > Mollusca > Bivalvia > Adapedonta > Hiatellidae > Cyrtodaria > Cyrtodaria siliqua. The sequence goes on from JAWPHD010005154.1 coordinate 44,043, forward strand.
CTCTTATCAGATTGAAATTAGACTTACTGCCTTTTGTAGTGTTATACTTACATGTTTTGTTCATTTTATTTTCTGCTTTATGTACACTGATAAAACTTCCTTTAAACAAAGCACCCAATCAAGGGTTCGGCAGCTACTTAGGAAAAAACACTGTGGCGGGGGATATGGCTGTCTCGCAGACTGCTTCTTGTCTAGCTGCATTTTAGCAAAATTATGGCCCTTTTTCGACTTAGAAATTCATTTACGTCAAAAATGTTCTCATTCTGATATCTTCAACATTATTTATACAAATGCAATCAAACTTGGTATAGGTCTATATGAAAGTTCATTTAGCACGGTATAGGTCTGTATGAAAGTTCATTTAGCACGGTATAGGTCTGTATGAAAGTTCATTTAGCACGGTATAGGTCTGTATGAAAGTTCATTTAGCACGGTATAGGTCTGTATGAAAGTTCATTTAGCACGGTATAGGTCTGTATGAAAGTTCATTTAGCACGGTATAGGTCTGTATGAAAGTTCATTTAGCACGGTATAGGTCTGTATGAAAGTTCATTTAGCACGGTATAGGTCTGTATGAAAGTTCATTTAGCACGGTATAGGTCTGTATGAAAGTTCATTTAGCACGGTATAGGTCTGTATGAAAGTTCATTTAGCACGGTATAGGTCTGTATGAAAGTTCATTTAGCACGGTATAGGTCTGTATGAAAGTTCATTTAGCACGGTATAGGTCTGTATGAAAGTTCATTTAGCACGGTACAGGTCTGTATGAAAGTTCATTTAGCACGGTACAGGTCTGTATGAAAGTTCATTTAGCACGGTATAGGTCTGTATGAAAGTTCATTTAGCACGGTATAGGTCTATATGAAAGTTCATTTAGCACGGTATAGGTCTATATGAAAGTTCATTTAGCAAGGTATAGGTCTGTATGAAAGTTCATTTAGCACGGTATAGGTCTATATGAAAGTTCATTTAGCACGGTATAGGGTATAGGTCTATATGAAAGTTCATTTAGCACGGTATAGGTCTATATGAAAGTTCATTTAGCACGGTATAGGTCTGTATGAAAGTTCATTTAGCACGGTATAGGTCTGTTAGGTCTATATGAAAGTTCATTTAGCACGGTATAGGTCTGTATGAAAGTTCATTTAGCACGGTATAGGTCTGTATGAAAGTTCATTTAGCACGGTATAGGTCTGTATGAAAGTTCATTTAGCACGGTATAGGTCTGTATGAAAGTTCATTTAGCACGGTATAGGTCTATATGAAAGTTCATTTAGCACAGTATAGGTCTGTATGAAAGTTCATTTAGCACGGTATAGGTCTGTATGGAAGTTCATTTAGCACGGTATAGGTCTATATGAAAGATCATTTAGCACGGTATAGGTCTATATGAAAGTTCATTTAGCACGGTATAGGTCTGTATGAAAGTTCATTTAGCACGGTATAGGTCTGTATGAAAGTTCATTTAGCACGGTATAGGTCTGTATGAAAGATCATTTAGCACGGTATAGGTCTGTATGAAAGTTCATTTAGCACGGTATAGGTCTGTATGAAAGTTCATTTAGCACGGTATAGGTCTGTATGGAAGTTCATTTAGCACGGTATAGGTCTATATGAAAGTTCATTTAGCACGGTATAGGTCTGTATGGAAGTTCATTTAGCACGGTAAGTTATAGTTCTCTCTCATCACTTTTAATAAACTGAACCAGTAACAAAAGTTAAAATTATCTTTGGTGCATTTTTAGCTTATCTAGAAAAGATTGCTGCAACCCCGCCATTAAACGTTCACCAGGCGCATTGTGAGATAGCGTCGGACTACACGAAAAAGAAGCACGTACTACGGCTTAAACTTCACGATGGTGCCGAGTTCCTACTGGAGGCTCCAAGTCCAAATGAGCGACAGGAGTGGGTACAGAATATCAATAAGTTTGCTGGTATGTATAGACGTAGAGGTAGAGTCTTATTATTTATGCATACGTAACAGTACTCATAGGCTGATAGCTGCAAAGTCACAATACGTGTTTATCGAAAGTCCTAATAGGCGTTTATCAAAAGTCGCAGTATGCGTTTATCGAAAGTCATTATGTGCGTTTATTGAGCCACAATACGCATTTATCAAAAGTCGTAATTCGAGTTTATTGAAAGTCACAATACGCGTTTATCGAAAGTCAAAAGTGCTTTTATCAAAAGTCACGATATGCATTTTTCAGTTGCTTAATTTATGATGGTAACTAATTTGTTAAGTTTTTTTGGCATAGTCAACCATGTAATAAAACGCAATGGAAGAGGCATTTTAATAAAACCTTAATGCAGTGTGAAACCTTATTGTATGGACTAATGTTAACTTTTCCTGTTCTTTTAAGCAACATAATTTGCCATTTGATTGTGCGGAATATCTAAGAGAACAAATGACAAAGTTACTTTTCTCCGATTGGCTTAATTGCCTTACAAAAGTCCACCTATAGCTGCAATTCGGATTCCTGCAAGGATCATAGGGAAGTGATATATTCTTCTGTTACTACATTCAGTATTTTAATTCTCTTGATCATTGCATAAAAATCAATAAAAACTATGATAAATGTCACATTTAAAATCGTAAGAAAGGCATTTTTAGGTCGAAAATTATTTAATAATTATAGGCTTTTAATTCCGATCAATCATGGTTCCATGGACCAGAGTGAAAGTAATATAGACCTTGAACTTCGTCCGCGGTCAGGTCCAAAGGAACATACATTTTTTCAGCAAAGTTGAACTAGTCCATAATGATATATGAACTATGTCATTTAAAAACACAAAACTGCCTCCCAGAGCTGCTTCCAGAGACTTTACTGGAAATCTTCATAATATACCAGGTTATCCTTGTTCCAATCAGGTTTTGACCACTGGCTGTGTATGTTATTAACTGTCAGGTTTTGTCCACTGGCTATCGGCCGTGTATGTTATTAACTGTCAGGTTTTGACCACTGGCTATTGGCCGTGTATGTTATTAACTGTCGGGTTTTGACCACTGGCTATCGGCCGTGTATGTAATTAACTGTCAGGTTTTGACCACTGCAGCTATCGGCCGTGTATGTTATTAACTGTCTGGTTTTGACCACTGCAGCTATCTGCTGCGTATGTTATTAACTGTCAGGTTTTGACCACTGCAGCTATCAGCCGTGTATGTTATTAACTGTCAGTTTTGACCACTGCAGCTATCGACCGTGTATGCTATTAACTGTCGGGTTTTGACCACTGCAGCTATCGGCTATGTATGGTATTAACTGTCAGGTTTTGACCACTGCAGCTATCGGCCATGTATGTTATTAACTATCAGGTTTTGACCACTGCAGCTATTGGCCGTGTATGGTATTAACTGTCTGCAACTATCGGCCGTGTATGTAATTAACTGTCAGGTTTTGACCACTGCAGCTATCGGCCGTATATGTTATTAACTGTCAGGTTTTGACCACTGCAGCTATTGGCCGTGTATGTTATTAACTGTCGGGATTTGACCACTGCAGCTAACGGCCGTGTATGTTATTAACTGTCAGGTTTTGACCACTGCAGCTAACGCCGTGTATGTTATTAACTGTCTGGTTTTGACCACTGCAGCTATCGGCCGTGTATGGTATTAACTATCAGGTTTTGACCACTGCAGCTATCGGCCGTGTATATTATTAACTGTCAGGTTTTGACCACTGCATCTATCGGCCGTGTATGTTTTTAACTATCGGGTTTTGACCACTGCAGTATCGGCCGTGTATGTTATTAACTCAGGTTTTGACGACTGCAGCTATCAGCCGTGTATGTTATTAACTGTCTGCTGTTACATATACCAACATATATACCAGATCCCCATGTATGATACTCAAGTATAGTGTCTTGTATAGCAAATTAAAAATTAATTGGAACATAATGATGAGGACACTGTTGTAAAAAAAAGCAAAAATAAAAATCTGAGCTTTTTATATACATGGCACATGCTATAGTTAAGCTGTCCAGAATTGTATTCAGTTTCTTCTGACTAGTGTAACTTGGACAGCCAGATGTTGATTACTGTCCTAATTATACTATAGAAATAGAAGAAATCTTAAATCTGGACAGTGTTTCATGTTGAATATGACCAAACTATTAAGGATAATTTAACCAATGTCAACTTTCATTTGATGTGTCTTAAGCATAGATATTAATTTTGTGACTTGCCAATCCTTCCACTGGGAGAAAAAAATCTTAATTTAAAAACAAAATTTAAAAAGTCTTATATGAGGTGGGCAGGACTTGCATTGGGGGAGAAGGATACTGTGTTGGGACTGGGGGAGAAGGATACTGTGTTGGGACTGGGGTAGAAGGATACTGTGTTGGGACTGGGGGAGAAGGATACTGTGTTGGGACTGGGGGAGAAGGATACTGTGTTGGGACTGGGGGAGAAGGATACTGTGTTGGGACTGGGGGAGAAGGATACTGTGTTGGGACTGGGGGAGAAGGATACTGTGTTGGGACTGGGGGAGAAGGATACTGTGTTGGGACTGGGAGAAGGATACTGTGTTGGGACTGGGGGAATCATTATGTAGGGATCGATCAGAACCACTTGGGAAAAACACTCCGTTATGAACGCCTGAAGGAACGCCTTTCTTATTATTAAAGAATCAACATTTAAAATTCTTATCTTGGTTTTCTAGAGCTCCTACTCGACGAGAGGAAAGGTCCGTTAAGCTTTCTGAACTCTGCAAGCGTATACCGTATTACCCCTAAGGGTAGCGCTCAGGTGCTATTCAAAATGCAAAGGAGGATGCTCTTACAAAATGTAATATTGTTGTTGTTGTTTTTTTTTGGGGGGGGGGGGTGATATGAAAGGTCAAATATGGTAGCTTTAACATTAAGAAGTTGCAGTCTTGTTTTATTGTGTCAACTATATCATATATATATATATATATATAACTATATATAAAAAAAAATCTTGCAGCTTGCTCGCTAAAACAGTCTGTCCAACAGTGTCCTCATTCTTCTTCACATGTTTTCTTAGACCATTTAGTGTGAATCACTGCAATAACCTGTTAACATGTACTAAAATATTCAACTTTACTCAAAATATTTAACTTTGCTAAAAAACATTACAGAAAAAGCATATATCATCAAATTGTGTTATAATTTCCATCATATATAATAATGAATTTCCATCAGTGTTGAATTTCCATCAGTGTTGAAACATCATCATATTTTAAATTGAATAAGTCGTGATAATTTGGTAAAAAAAATAATTTTATTAATGATTTGCGGTAGTCATCAACTGGGGATTTATTAGCTATTATATATTTCTAACATGTGCATGAAAATGTATTTCTAACTCCTGTTCATTTCTTGCACATAAATATAATTACCATGTTGCATAAATGTCATGTGATCAAAATTGTTGTTTTTGATTGGTTAAGCATGCTACTGCATGATAAGTTTTTTGTGATTGGGTGGTTTCTCTACCTGCCTAAATGGATGTATGTGATTGGTTGTTTACAGCTGAGTCGGCGATGTTTGCAGACATGGAGTTTTACCATGACGAGGAAGAAGGAGGTGAAAAATAAAACACGACGTTTTTATGTCAAGAGTTTAACCTTCAGATTTAACCTCTTTTTGTGTTCCACCTTATTATAACCATTTATCTCACATCAGAGTCAGAGACGATAAAACCAAGGTTTTTGTCTTAAATTGAATTTTGTGTTAAATGAGTGATAAAAAAGTCAGTCAATCAGTCGATACTTATAGGTTATTAGATTGTATTGGGATATATGCACGAGTTTTTCAGCGTAACAATATTGCATATATCCCAATACAAATCTAATAACCTTTCTATTGCATATGCATTTTTAATATATAAACGAATAATTAGAACAAAACAGTAAGTTTTAACATTTAATTTCAAAATAAATCGTTACATCGTGGCAAATCAACATTATTTACATCACGTGACAAACTTTCTTTGACATGAACAGAAAATTGCACCAATCCCGCACGAGTATACATTACACACCCAATATGACTTTACTACACGTCATTATGAGAGAATATTGACGTTTCCTGTTACATTGAAAGTAAACGGAACTTGTAAATGCGCATGCAATAAAACAGTATACACGGACCTGCAAAAAATACTAATAACAGTGGTTATGCCAGTTGGCAAGTTTGGTTATTTGTTATTCAAGCAAGAATTAAACTTTTGCGTTCGATAATCAAAGTAGAACAGAGCAAAGACCACATATTCAAAGAGTTACTCCCAAAAACTTTCGTATCTCAAGTTAAAACGGCCTTGTGTTCCTGATACAGTTTCAGTATTTATAGATAACAAGGAAGAAGCGATTGCATATACAGCTGTTAAAATAAGGTTAAGGCAGGTAGAAATAAAAAAGCTTGAGCGTTATTCCTATGGAATACCACAGACATATTAGGTCTGTGGGAATACTTCCTAGTCAACAGGTCTTGATGAAATGTAATATGTTATAAACAAACACATTATTGGTAGTTAATTTTTATGCATAGCTTATCAAAATACAAGAGATAGAAAACTTGTATTGCTTGATTGGACTAGAACAAATTTCATTGAAAGTTGTTTAAAAAAAAAAGTGTTTTAAAACCAAATACTATGATCTGATGACATGTGAGATAAATGGTTGGTAGCTATTAAACCTGCAGATTTCCATTGAAAGCTGATTAAGTGCTGCCTTTTTCTAAACTCTGCCTTGCATTAGTTGTTTTTTGTTTTAACAGCGAGGGTTTTATTCACCGAAACATTTTATTGGCCGGAATGCAAAATAAACTGAGCCAATGCTTTGAGTAGATTTGCAGTTGCTTGTTTTGCTATGATTAGTTGGACTACAGTATGTCTCTACATACTGGACTGCTTTGGATTTCTTTTTTCTAGTATCGGCAAGCGAAATGTATTCAGAAGCTTATGCAGCTGGTGTGATTTTTAGCTTTATTAGTTGCCAAGGCCAATCAAAAGGGAATCATTTTTAAACCAGAAATTGGACATAAATGTCGACATGAAGGGAAATGGGGAAATTATTCTGTGACTGCTTTTACTAATGCACATGATGCTTGATTATTTTGCATGGGATTGACAGAATACGTAACTAATAGCAGGGTTAGCCAGTAGAGCATCTGTATAGATGCACTCTTGGCCCTTCTGGGCCTCAAGTCGGTTGGGGGATGAAGTCACATATATTCACAAATGCTGCGGGTTATATAGGTTGTTGCGGTTTGGGTTTTGCGATACCTAGTTCAGTGGACATTAAAGATGAACCCTATTCAGAGTATAGATGCAAGGCGGCTTGCTTAGATTACATAGGCTGCATAAGCTTGTAACATATTGTCCTTGCAATTTAAATGAAGATAACAAAATTTATTTAGCTGAAAATAAAACGAGATAAATTTTTTAAAATTAGTTATAAGATGTGTTGCTAGTTTTTTTTATCAAAAAGAAACACTGAAACTTATGTTGATTATTCTTGATGTTGTTTAGTAGTGTAGTAGTGTCAGTTTTCAATGTTTCCCCTTACACCTTTTTAGCACCTTATTTTACCAGTTTCATTGTTTTGTAGTCGCACAGAAGAATACATACCTGCATCCAGCTCCGTTTTGCCTTTAATCAAACAGATTTAATCAAACAGAAAATGCAGTTATTACACCCATGATATACTGTCGTTGAAGTCAGAATTTTAATACTGGTTCACCCATTTCTAATGCATTTCATTTTACTGACAAACTCATTGAAATAAATTAAATGACGTCACACTTTTGACCCTTATTAACGTCACTTGATTTGTGACGGGTTATGCACTTTTTAGTAGTAGCACATTTTCCTAACGTCAACCAGTCAGAGCCAAGTGCATTAGAATAGACCTCTCCCTATCCTTGGATGACTTAATCCTTGATTTAAGGTGCATGCTTTTTATGTTAGCTGTTGTTCAATTTGCTCATAATTATCCGTTTCTGAAGTACAGTATACACACAATTTTAATTGGAAAATTTATAAAATATTAGAAGCATGGCCCTAGTATACTCGTTACTCATTACTGTTCATAGCAAAGACAAGATGTACTATTACAGTGTAGTTAATCTGAGAAACTTGCTTATCTAAGCTAAATGATATACTTTGTAAGCTGTATTATTATATTATTTATTTGTGTTAAGACATGGGCCACGGTGGCCTAGTGGATAGCATATTCATCTGTGAATCTGGAGGTCCTGGGTTCAAGCATCACTGGTGCCACTAAGTTAGTTCGCACCAGCCTCGTCCATCGGATGGGGATATAATCCAGCATCGTATATCCGAGTTTAAAGGAAATGTAGCGACACAATCAAACCATCTTTATTATTGAGAGTTCTGGGAAACTTAAATAAGGGTGAAAGAATTATCAAAATCGGATGATAAACAAAGAAGATATGATCATTTGAAGTTTCTGTTGAAACGGATATGGAAGTGGCCATTTTGAGAGCTACGACATCACGGTTCTTAAATGACCATATATGGAATATTTGTAAATATGAACATTTACTGATTTATAGGAAAATGATGACAACAACTGTATGAAAAATATGTAATACTTTATATGACCAGTAAATTTTTTTGCATTCATTTGGATGGGTTTTCTTCATTTTAAATGATATTTATCAATATTCCATATATGGTATTCATAACTTTCACATGACATCATCAAAATAATTTGACCAATCAGTGATCAATAAAATAAGAGACCTCCACATTCTGGTAGGGGGTAAACTCGGTGTCTATCGTTGGTGCTCAACTGACTTTAGCCCTTTATAAAACTAGTTTGTAGTGATAATTATATTAAAAGCTTTATTTTTTATGTACACATATGTATCTTCTTTTGGTGTTTTCTGATTTTAAAACACCAATATGGATACATTTATTTTAAATCATGGTCTAACATTTTCATTTTTCATATAGAGATTGAGGATAAAGTCCGAGTAAACCATCTTATGCTCATCTACTGAATATCTCAACCTACCGGAAGTTGACCGGATGTGAAAGTTATGAATATGGTATTATGGAACTATGATGTCATAGTTCTCCCATATCCATTTTGGAACAACCTTTAAATGGTCATATCTTTTTTGTTTAACATCCGATTTTGATAATTCTTTCACCTTTTTCCAAGTTTTTCAGAACTCTCAATAATAGAGCCGGTTTGTCTGTGTTGCTACTACGAACGTGTTAAACCATCATAACATATTCATAAGTAAGAGTAGGGCATGGTTCCCAGATTCCTATGTTTCCTTCCCCTTTCTCGAGGGCAGCTCGGAATAACCTACACAATGTGTTGAAGAGGTGTCAACAGCACTTCAGTTCAGTTCATGTTAAGATACTCGTATTATGGTTAATATCGAGATACTCGTATTATGGTTAATATTGAGTGCTAATTTTCTTTCTTTTATTTGTTAGCTTTGGGGAGCAGTTTCTGTTTAATAAATTTTATTTGTAACAAACATTAATTCTGGTGTTACGCGGGTTTCTTTGTGTAATAAACATTTAATGTTGGTGTTAATGTGGGTTGTTTGTAACAAACATTTATTTCTGGTGTTACATTGGTTTGTAACAAACATTTATTTCTTGTGTTACAGGGGTTTGTTTCAACTATTAATGTGTTTGAAACAAACAATTATTTCTGATGTAACAGATGTTTGTAACAAACTTTTCTTTCAAGTGTTACAGGGTTTTTAACAAACATTTATTTTCTTGGGTTATGGTGATTTGTACCAAGTATTTATTTCTAGAATTACAGGGGGTTGTAACAAACATTTATCTAGTGGCTTTGTAACAAACATTTATTTCAAGTGTTACATGTGTTTGTATTAGATTCAGTAACAGTTACAGTCAAGTTATAGTCTTCAGTCACTGTGATTGAAAATGTGCTTTGTACTTTCATTAATTTTGTCCTATTTGTTTTGCACAACCTGTTTATTGACACATATCTAGTTAAGCTTTTATAATTTAGGTCTTTTAACTGTTTCCAAGAACTGTAATAATCTCTATAAATATTGCTCAATATTAAAAACTGTTCAGCTATATATTGTTTCTTTCAATGCATGCGCATACATATTTTTGAATTTGAATGATATTTCATTTTAGATATATATTTCATCATACAAATTTTAGATTGCCTAATTCACTTTTATAGTGCATGTAAGTTTTCTTCTGTATATTGTGCAGCCCTTTTTCACTATGCCTGAAAACTAAATTCTGTCAGTTCCTAATTCTCAACTGTGTTTTTGCAGAGATGCCTGCCAGTTTTGATTCTTCAGTCGACGTTTCGCTCGAAGTCCGTCAGTCATCATCCCCAGTAGGTCGGGACAGGAGCATATCGCCTACCGAGACAACCAGGGTCGAGTCCATACCTGAGGACAGTGTGCACGTGCGCCAGCACTCGGACCCTGTGTCTCAAGAATCAGCATCCCCACCCATGTCTCCACAAAGTGATATACCTGATAGAAATAACAGTTTCAAGGACCAATCTCCCGGTATGATATATTTATATGTTCTTGACACATGTACAATCTTCGTGTGTCACCTTTGTGAAAAAAAAGAGTTGTACATAGGGATTACTTTGTCTGGCATCGCAACAACAACAATTTGATACAATGATCACGTTCAGTATATTACGCCCTTCATGACAATAGTCACAGCAATATACACATGCAAGGTCACCCTGACACAAATGTCAAGGTCACAGGCAAGGTCACCCTGACATAAATTTTAAGGTTCCAGGCAGTCGCCCTGACACAAATGTCAAGGTCACCAAGACATAAATGTCAAGGGCAAAGTCGCCTTGACACAAATGTCAAGGTCACAGACAAGATCACCCTATCACAAATGTTAAGGATTTATTCATTCGGTTTTCATTTCTTCATCAAACGTTGGATATAAACACATTATGCCAATAGCCACATCACAAGATCAATGTATAAAGTTCAAGTACAAGATCATAAGGTTCAACAGTTATTGTGTACATAAGGCAAATGAAAAATAATTACTACTTACTTCCATGGCCGTCATCATTCCATTTAAAGTAGGATAACAGTAGGTGGCCCTTTATTCCGCTTAAATTTTGACTTCTAAAATCTGTCAAATCTTAACAAAACAAATGAATATAATGTTATTTCGTGTTTCAGTTGCCCCAGCTGTTGCAAGTTCACCAGAGGGAGCCACCAGTCTGGGAACAAATGACATTATGAGTTACGGTGCCGAACCAAAGGTATTAAGATTATCTACTATGCGAAAGGTTTCGATTTTGATTCTGGGTACGCTTATAATTAACATGTTTTCTTTACCTTACAAGAAGATTGTTGTAAGGGTTTCGGAATTCTACCGTGAAGCAGATTTGACCATTTATATTACACATTTTATGAAGATTATCTCATCAATATAATAAATTCCTTGCTGTGAGTTGGCTTCCTGTTCCTAATAAAGGGCTCCAGATGGGTACAGATATCATGTCCATTTGTTCCTATTTTCAGAAGAGACCTGAACCGTCACCAAGATCGCAGCAACGCCCCATGTCGGAGCCTGTGTTGCCACCACCGGGAACGGAAGATCACGATGAGAAAGAGAAGAAGCGGAAATCAATGTTCAGTTTCCTGAAGAAGAAGAAAGACAAAGACCATCACGAGGAGCACGACAAACACAAAGAAACACCTGACAAGCACAAAGACTCGAAAAAGCACAAGAAATAAAATAACTAAGTTGAATACCTAATTTGGGTTTGTCTAGTTGATACTAGTCAGACTTCATGTTGAAGTTCTGTCTAGAACCCTATTTTAAGATCTCAAGAAAGACATTTTATTTCCTGCAGCGACACAGAAATGTCAGGATTGTTTTAAGTTGTATATCGAGCATCTTGTTTGTCGTTACTTTCAGTTTTAGATATACTTGTTAGCGTATTATTAACTGTGTGTTGGCATATTCTTGACAGTTAGCATATATTTGACTGTGGTAGCATATTCTAGACTGTGTTAACTTATTCTTGACAGCATAATTATATTTGACTCTGTTAGCATATTGCTGTGTTAACATATTCTTGACTGTTAGCGTATATTTAACAGTTAGCATATATTTGACTGTGTTAGCATATTCTTGACTGTTAGCATATATTTAACTGTTAACATATATTTGATTGTGTTAGCATATTCTTGGCTGTGTTAGCATATTCATGACTGCTAGTGTATTCTTGGCTGTATTCGCATATTCTTGACTGTGTTAGCATATATTTGACTGTCTTTAGCATATTGCTGACTGTAATAGCTTTGAGGTGTCTACCAGTTTAGGCAGTATTTGAAAAGCTAGCCATACAGTATAAATGAGATTATGTAGTAGTTTGAGATAAGTTAAGATTTTGGGAAAACAGTATACCCTGTAGTGCGTCACCCCTTTTCTGATCAGAAAGTGATCTTAAAGAAAACAATCAGTCGAGGTTTGATATGTAATGTATTTCAAACCACACAAGAGGATTATTATTGTTATTATTTATATGAATAATTAAAAACAGGAATATTTTATATATAAACATATTAATCAAATATAAATCTACGTTATACAGATTAATGTGGATTGTTTTCACGGTTTTCCATGAGAATAATTTATATGAGAATAATAACCCACATGCCAACGTTCATATATTAAGGGGCCAAATGTATACCATGACAATGGTATATATAAATATATAGATATATATATATATATTGGATAACAATAGGACAAAGACCTGAGAACATGTGGCATATATTGTATTTTGACACAGTTTAACATTGATATATCAATAATTTATGTGGAAGTTGGTTTCAAGAGAACACTCAGAATGTTTTGAAAAAAGAACAAATTGAACTTTTTTGTGATATGTGTATGTATATTGACTAATCGTTTTGGTAAGGACACTATCCAGTGGTCACTTTAGACATCTTCAATATAGATTGTGTAGCTTTAAATGATGAAAATGTATTTAAATTTGTGTTCAACAGTTTTCATGTGATGATTTGTTAACTGATAAATGTCTAACAACTATCAAACCACAGATGAACAGTATATAGTGTTCTTCACAGGAATCGGGATGTATGGAGTAGTTCATAGTGGTGTAGATTTTCTATTGTTTTATGTTTTCTCTGGTATAGTATGCGTTTTGCTTTTGTAAAGTGCTGATATTTCCTACGCATTGGCATTGTTTAACTGAAGTTAGGGTTGCAAGTTTTGTTTGTGAAATTTTAGTGCTTGTGTCTTTAATAGTATCATTACTCACAAAGTGCTTATATATATATATTATATAAACCCAGCATAAACACCCCGCATTATTATAATTGTATTCTGGGATTTCCGTTATATTTATAAAAAGAACACAAAAACTATTTATAGAAATTAACACGAGTGCTGTGGCAAAATGTAGTTTAATAATAGACAAAGTATGTCTTTCAGATTTTGTGTCTGAGAAAAAAAAAGTTTTATATAGATATGGAATATCTACCTTGTTATTGTTTTGATATTGTTTTATTTTATATTTTAGAAGATTTATTAATCTTGCTTAAATAACAATGGCAATTAACATAATATGTTTACATATATACAAAATACATGTTTCTGTTATTATTTGAGACATAAATAATTCTGGGAAAAATTTCATAACAAAATCTATCTATTTCTGAGAGGAATCTTTGCCTGTCACAAGTTGGCATGCACCAGAATAATATGCACTGGAGATCTGAGACGATATAATGCATGTTGAATAACATGCTTTAGGTGTTGTTTATTATAAGCTTATATGTAAATGCTTGTTAATATTTGTGAAGTAAATAATGGAAGCATTCCACTTTAACTGACCAATGCTGTGTAAGGGAGTCTTCTAAAGAATCTATGCACTCTCCAAGTTTAGCAATAAATCGTCACTTATTTAACTAATAGCGAAAGTCGCATCACTTCATCTCCATACACTCAAACTGCAAAAACGATAAATCCATATTTATTTGTAGTCGGTGAATGTACAATATTAGAAAGTATTGTATTTTTATAGCAAATGCTGATCGGGAATCGCGTTTCAAACATTTCACTCTTGTGTGTATTTTGTTATTTTGTTCAAATGTGTGGAGGTCACTTCCAAGGATTATAAAGGTTACAGATAGACACAAATATAGCATTAGTAGTATGTAAAAGAAATTACATGTGTCAGACTGTCGGAGTTGAACACTGTACAGCTGAGACGTCCATTATCTTCCATTACCCGTTATTAGTCCATTTTGATATAGATGTTGTAGTAGACTGAGGCATATTGTTTTGAACAAAACATGATATTCAAGAGTATGCATATAGTGTATTTTGTTTAGAATTAAATGTTTGAATTAGTAAAGATATATTTAAATTAGAATTTGGCTTAAAAGTCAGTTTCATGTCCACATTTATACATAGCTTACATGTACATGACGCATATTCACTCTGAAATCTTCCATTAAATGTAAATTATATTTTCTGTATAAGCTAGGAGCTTTTCCACTGCGAATATATTGCTGGTTCTCGTAATTACCTACTATGACATACCAATAATACGGATGGTTTCAATACCCTCCAACACGGACATACCACTCCAAGTAATACCGATGGTTTCAGTAACATCCAGCGCTGACATACCACTCCAAATAATACCGATGGTTTCAATAACATCCAGCGCTGACATACCACACCAAATAATACCGATGGTTTCAATAACATCCAGCGCTGTCATACCACACCAAATAATACCGATGGTTTCAATACCATCCAACGCGGACATACCACACCAAATAATACCGATGGTTTCAATAACATCCAGCGCTGACATACCACACCAAATAATACCGATGGTTTCAATAACATCCAGCGCTGTCATACCACACCAAATAATACCGATGGTTTCAATACCATCCAACGCGGACATACCACACCAAATAATACAGATGGTTTCAATACCATCCAACGCGGACATACCACACCAAATAATACCGATGGTTTCAATACCATCCAACGCGGACATACCACACCAAATAATACCGATGGTTTCAATACCATCCAACGCGGACATAACACACCAAATAATACCAATGGTTTCAATACCATCCAACGCGGACATACCACACCAAATAATACCGATGGTTTCAATACCCTCCAACACGGACATACCACTCCAAATAATACCGATGGTTTCAATACCATCCAACGCGGACATACCACACCAAATAATACCGATGGTTTCAATACCATCCAACGCGGACATACCACTCCAAATAATACCGATGGTTTCAATAACATCCAACATGGACATAACATTCATGCCTTCACCGATTCCAATACTCAGACAAACTATAGTTGGAAAATGCAAGGGTTATTTTAGATTCACAGTCTGATTTTGGTGTTCGATGTAATACTGGTATTGCAGTTTTGTGGACCAAATGTTAATGCTTTATTTTGCATCATTGCGAGATGACTTTGTATATAACACACACATCAGAACCACATATCACCCATATTCTTCCTAACTTGTGAGAGTATTTGTAGCCATAACTTGAAAAAGACATTGTCAATGTTTTATTTACTTAAGATTGTGTTGTTGCAAGTAATTTTATAATTTACATACTGGTTTGTCAAGGTTCATGCATTCTATTCTATCCCGAAATTATATTTACTCTCTCGTGTATTCAAATGAAATGTTTCTCTCTTACAACTTTCAGTTATTAACAAACCACTATTAACGTAAATATACAGTGAAATTCTCTCCCCTGTAATAAACAACATAGAGGAAAACTATAACATTGAAAAACATGCATAGTTACAGGATATATTTCTAGCCTTGACTTTGTAAAAAAGCGTTCACTTCATCATTATCATAAAATGATGGGCAAATATACTTGTTGTCCGTATATTGAATATATTATATGCAATAAAACATATTTTTATAATGACATCTGATTGCATGTTTTTATTTTCCTTCACGTTTGACTATAAGCTAACAAGTACTTGTTATACCCCACCCCGCAAAACAAAGTTTTAGGGGGCAGGGTATAATGGTTTCGACTTGTCCGTCTGTCCTTCTGTAGACACCTTGTTTGCTCTGTAACTGCTCTCCCCATGAAGCAAATCGCATGGACCTTCATGAGTAGTCTGCCTTTGGTGAGCGGATGAAACCTGTTGATTTGGAGGACAAATGTAAAGGTCACCATGACTTGATCATGAAGATCCTTGTCTGTTCTGCAACTTCTCTCCCACTCAAGAAATCTCATGAAACTTCCGCTTTGTCCGTCCATATGTCTGTCTGTCACAGTTTCTTGTCCGGGGCATAACTTCGAAACTTCAAACAATGATAGAGGGAAATGAGTCTGAGAGGCCATGCAGAGCCCAAGCACCGTAGCTGTCTTCTTTCAAACTCTAGTTATTGCCCTTCGTTATTTTATACTTATAATTCTTATCCAGAGTATAACTTTGAAAGTATCTTTGGGACTGAATTGAAACTTCACACAGTGATAGAGGGCAGTAAGAGAAACTCGTGTCTTCATTCAATTTGAATCTTTGCCCTTTGTAATTTTATACTTATTCTTGTCTGGAGCATAACTTCGAAAGTACTTCTGGGACTGCATTGAAACTTCACGCAGTGATAGAGGGCAAAATTGGGAAGAGGCCCAGGCCTGTCCATTTTGGGAATAAAAACGCGATTTTTCTCATTTTGAGAAAGATGTAAGGTTCCATCAATTAAGTACATATGACCATACTATGCTTTATTCAAGGTATGCTCCAGACAATTCAACAATCTGAAGTAGAAACCTACAAAGGGCAATAACTCGAATTTGAAGGTAGGAGTATTGTTGCGCTCTGCCTAATTGCCGTCTGACATCGTGTTAAGTTTTATTCCAGTCCCATTAGAAATTTTAAGTTGTGCTCCGGACAAGAGTGCAAAATTACAAAGGACAATAACTCTGATTTGAATGAAGATATAGTCGTGAAGATGTAGTCGTGGTTCTTGCGCTCTGCAATTTTGCTGATCTCTGATCAGTAGAGCTTATGCCGTGGTGCGGCATCCGTCGTCCGTCTGTCCGTAAACTTTTTTTTTGTAGCGAATACTCCTCTGAAACTAATGAATGGATTTTCATGAAACTTTACAGAAATGTTGCCCATGAAGTCTAGTTGATCCTAGCAAAAATTCATGTTGATGTGAAATCCAAGATGGCCACCAGATCTAAAAATAGGTTTTTAAAAAACAAGTTTGTAGCGACTACTTCTTGAAAACTATAAGTGATATTGATATGGGACTTTTTCTAAAATGATCAGCATGACATGATGTGGGTCCTTGTTGAAAATCGTTTTGATTCGACGTTAAACATGGCTGCCAGCGGCCATCTTTGTTTACATAGAGTTATATAATGAAAACTTGTAGAGACTATTCCTCTGAAACTACTTGACGGATTTTCATGAAACTTCACAGGAATGTTGCTCTTGATGTCTAATTGATCCTAGCAAAATTTCAGGTCGGCCGGAAATTCAAGATGGCCGCCACGGCTAAAAATAATTTTTCAAAAAACAAGTCTGTAGTTACTTCCTGAAATCAAAATCAATCAGTAGAGCTTCAAGGTCATTGACCTCTTGTTTCTTATTGTCCTCTTTCACTGTGTGAAGTTTCACTGCAGTCCCATAGGTGGTTTTAAGTAATGCGCCAGACAAGTACAAGGAGGAAGATACCAAGGGCAATACCTGGTTATTTCATTCTGCTCTTCCTCGCATTGCCTCCCCGTGTGGTTGCCGGAGTAGAATACAACCACTGCAAATCCCGCTAGAGGCCGAGGAGTAGGACTCCCACTTCATATTCATTTTGTATTTTTTTTATCATGCTCATTCAAGGTTTTCTTCATGACACTGCATATGCAAATGTTGAAACGTGGCTCCATCGTAAATGGAGTGTCTACAATAGAATTTGCAACAACTCTGCAGGTAAGATGGTTCTAGGCCCATTCTCCATATTTTATCTAGATGTAAATGGAGGATGAGCCTGGCATGTTCATCCCTGTTTGGCGCCATATAACCTTTTTTGTGTTGGTGCGCCCTAAAACCCCAATTTAATTCAACTTTGTCATTGTATTATGTTTTATTCCAGTCTCATTTGTAGTTTTCGAGGTATGCTCCGGACGAAAATTGTAAGTACAAAAGTACATAGGGCACCAAGAGGGCCTGTATCGCCCTACTAACTTGGTGGAATTCAGTTGAAAAAAAACAAGGCTTCCATGCTCTAAACAACAGGGTCAGAATGGCTCTGAATATTTTGGCCCTTAGTCAGAATATATGTAGCTCTTTTGATGATCTTAGCAAAGATGAAAAAATTGTCAAACAGGCTTGTAATTTTATATCTGAACGAGAGCACGCAGTCGATGGCGTTCCTTCACAAATTCCCGCACCCGCCTTAAAGTGTTTAGGTCAAGTATAAGTGTATGTATATAGTTGTAGGGTGGGGATCTCCACGGTTTCCAAGTTCTGACCTAGGTGCTATTTACCCAGGACTGGGGATGGACACCGGGACGGTTGGATGGTTGTATTCGAATGTTCATGCACAGTAAGTGTACATATTGTATTTAGGTTGGGATCTCAATGGTTTCCAAGTTATGACCCATTGTGAGGACGGATTAGATGGTTGTATCTGTTCATGCCAAGTAAATTTACGTACTGAGCTCATATTATGTTTTATCACAAAACGTCCCTTGTTAGCAGTGTCGAACACCCATTTAATATTCTATTTTATCACATAACGTCCCTTGTTAGCAGTGTCGAACACCCATTTAATATTCTATTGTATGACACACGTGTAATACAACCTGGAACGATGTTGATTGGTTGAGTTAAACCTGTAACACTACGCAAGTTTATTAACTGAAACTATTTTATTTATTACAAATTCACCCAGATCTGAGTCATAAACTTATTATTTGTGACAGCTTATAAAAATAATGCACGTTATACAAAACATTGTTGTTGGCTTGTTAAAAAGTTGGCGTAAACTACTATTTTGTAAAGAGGTAAAACAAGAACTCTTTTATACGCAATTTTATGTGTGAGACGCGACGTTACGATGTCGCATATTTTATGACGTTTTGACGCTAAAGTGTGTCTGACGTCGTGGCGGTTCTATGTTCATCTGATTTATTTTTACTAATTTGATTGCAATGGTATGTGATAAAAAGGATCTTAAACGAGTTCCCATTCCATATAAGATTTATGAAACTCGTTATGAATTATTTTTAATTTTAACTCGCCAAAAGGCTCGTTAAAAATCAGAATAATTCATAACTCGTTCCATAAATCTTATATGAAATGGGAACTCGTTTAAGATCCTCTATTTATTGTATACTTTCATATTGTCCCGTTTAGTTCGCATTGAGCTAAGTGTGCAATATTCTACGATGTTGCACACATTGATATTGCACTGGAACTTTTTCTCGCGCCTGCTAAGAGCCGCGAAATAAAAATAAGGAACTACTTTCAACGGAATCCTGCCTATAGTGTCAACAAAAAAAACGACGTGTTTTTGTTCAATCTTTTGTGGCAGAAATTGATAAAATAATTGAAATGGTCACTCACCCACTATTTTTAACGTTATCGAATGTAAACAAACATTAGAAAATCGCTTGACGTTTTTAATGACGTCTTCCGACGTCGTTTTCGCGCAAAATAATCATCCACACAAAATGAAACTGAATGACATTATAGGAATTCCATCGAAAGCTATAAAAATAACACAAATATAATGAAAAGTAATAGTCATACAATTAGCATTGATCGAAAACAATATGAAAGTATACAATAAAAAGGTTATTGAATTTGTATGGCTAAATATTACTTGGACAAGTTGTTTTGGCAAAGGACGACAAGCTTGCGAGCTTGCGAGTCGTCCTGCGCCAAAACAACGAGTTCCAAGTAATATTTAGCCATACAAATTCAATAACCTATAGTATGACACGTGTAATACAACCTGGAATGATTTTGATTGGTTGAGTTAAACCTGTAACACTACGCAAGCTTATTAACTGAAACTATTTTATTTATAATTACAAATTCACCCAGATCTGAGTCATAAACTTATTATTTGTGACAGCTTATAAAAATAATGCACATTATACAAAACATTGTTGTTGGTTTGTTAAAAAGTTGGCGTAAACTGCTATTTTGTAAAGAGGTAACGTTATGTGTGAGACACGATGTCACATTTTTATGACAATTTGGCGCTAAAGTGTGTCTGACGTCGTGGCGGTTCTTTGTCCATCTGAATTATTTTTTACTAATTTGATTGCAATGTTATGTGATAAAAAGGATCTTAAACTCGTTCCCATTCCATATTTATGAAACTCGTTTTGAATTATTTTTAATTTTAACACGCCAAAAGGCTCGTTAAAATTAAAATAATTCATAACTCGTTCCATAAATCTTATATGAAATGGGAACTCTTTAAGATCCTCTATATATTGGGACAGCAACCTCAGAGATGAGATCAGTGGCTGGCGTGGCGCAGTCGGTAGCGCGGCGGATTTGTAACCGGAGGCCCCGGGTTCAATCCTCCGTGGTGCCACTGAGTTCCGTCGGTGTGTTCTTGGGCAAGACACTTTACCCTAGCCTCGTCCGTCGGATGGGGACGTAAACCGGGCGGTCCCGTGTATCGGTCTATCCTCCGAGCACGTTAAAGAACCATAGGAATCTATTCGATAATAAGAGTAGGGCAGGTTCCCGGATTCCTATGTATCCTTCCCCTCTCTCTGGGGCCGCTCTGAATAACCTATACTGTGTTGATGAGCCGTTAAACAACATCCAATTCAATTCTTGGGCAAGACACTTTACCTTAGCCTCGTCCATCGGATGGGGACGTAAACCTGGCGGATCCGTGTATCGGTCTTATTCGATAATAAGAGTAGGGCAGGTTCTCGGATTATTATGCATATGTGCACTTTTCTGCCCAATAAAGAGTAGACCTATTAAATTGTGCTTTATTAGCCACTGACCAATAGAGCAAATCAATGCGGAATCCCTCGGCGTTCATTGTACGTAACGTTATTTGACGTCATGCATGTAACGTTGCTTGACGTCATGAAACAAACAAAAACAACAACATGGCGGCGTCCTCGATAAGCGTAACATTCGGAGAAACGGGTAATAATAGTAATTCATACAGAAAATGTGGATAATCTACATGATAAATAGAATATTATGTCAGTGCCTTTTACTATCAAATTTATTTGGCTCGGCACGAAAACGAAGAATGGCTCGGTAGAGCCTCGTCATTCTTCGTTTTCTAAGCCTCGCCGAATAAACTTGATAGTAAAACGCACTGACATAATATTCTCTATGTATCCTTCCCCTCTCTCTGTGGCGGCTCTAAATAACCTATACTGTGTTGATGAGCCGTTAAACAACATTCAATTCAGAGGGAGATGAGATAAAGGATGAAGTTTCCCATCAGACATTCCTCCACTGCCTCTAAAGCCAAGGCATTTCTGTGTCTGTGTGGGGGAGGTGGGGGTCATTAAAAAAAAAAAGTTGACATCCACGTTGTAAGTACTTAACATCACTGCACAATTTCCTTCAGCTAATGTGTCTACATGTCTGAACACGAGCCTAGCGTGAACTTTTCTTTTGGTGGTGTTGGTTGGGGCTTATTTTTCCAAGTTACTCCCGGGAATAAGGGACGCCCCTGTCACAGCACGAGTATACGGCGAGTAGTGCCCGTGCATTAATTTTGCCTATGCAGATTGTTTATGTAGTGCATCATGCCATATGTCTACGTATAGATATAAAAATCGAACAGGAAAAGCAGCATTCAAGGACGACAATCAACCACAAACACACACAGAAACAAAGAACAAATCTAAAGATGAATAAAATGCCAAATAAGACATCACAAACACAAAAGGGGTTGACAATACGGCTACCGACTTGGAATGGTCAGTGGCAAAAAAGGCCGCTGGGGGTTTAAACCAAGTTCTAGGCTAGGGTGCACCAAACCTCACACTTACCCTACTGTCAACCAAATAAAATGGGACAGTGTAGATAAAGAAATCCTCACCATGAACTATTCGCTAACCAACAAGGCAGCATTAATAGGCAATATAAGTAAAACACACGATGCTCGTGTATATATAAATACAAAAAAAAACAATATCCCAGAAAGCCACAAAGAAGGTACTCAGTGACTTGGCAGAAGCCAGAGCAACAAAAGAATAAACCATTGGGGCACGACAAGACAAGACTGCAGACAACTTTAAGTAGACGTCATCATAGGGTCCACAGCCTGTCCGGTCATCGAATGTAACTAAAGAGGAAAGCATAGTAGCGAACTGTAAATGGGTCCACCACCAAGCATGCAGTGCGTTGCAAAATGATAGGGTCATAACCTCTTTTGATAAAACTGTTAACAAGTTTAACAAAGATAGTATGAAAGTGATTATGACCAAGGATCTTGCGAAGTTTGTAAATCACGTCATCATAGAAGTCGGGTTGTGATAGTCCTTGTCGCAGAAGATTTCTTAAATTACGTTTATATTTGGAAAGAAGATCAGGGTTACGATAATAAAATATTGCAAAGGTTTTACGAAGTTTATGGTAACGGTAACCCTGATGTTTAGCACTGAACTCACTCTTACAAGTATAACGTCTTGTCACATTATCCTGACACTGGGCACTGAACTCACTCTTACAAGTATAACGTCTTGTCACATTATCCTGACACTGGGCACTGAACTCACTCTTACAAGTATAACGTCTTCTCACATTATCCTGACACTGGGCACTGAACTCACTCTTACAAGTATAACGTCTTCTCACATTATCCTGACACTGGGCACTGAACTCACTCTTACAAGTATAACGTCTTCTCACATTATCCTGACACTGCAGTAGAAAGAAGGCAATAATCAAAAATGCAATTTTCGCGCGGAATGTCTTGATATGCATACCAGGTCATATCGGCTTTGACGTTTAACCTACTGACCCCAAAATCAAAGGGTTCCTCCAGAGATCGCCGAGTCGATGTCACGGTTCTCGGTCTTATACTTGGGCAATTATCTCAGAAAATGCGAATATTTGTAAATCAGGTCATGGCGACTTTGACCCCAAAAGCAATATCGTTCCTGTCACCAACGGCAATATACAGTTCATGGCGACCTTGACCTACTAGCACCAGGTCTATATTTTCAGGCAGTAAACTTTAAGTTCAACAATGATCGAATGGCACTAATTGTATCGCTGGATATGCCGCGTGTCCGAGTTTTAAGGTATTCATTCTTATATCGATCTATTTTCTAGTGTTGAGGACACTATATTAGTCCAAATAGGAATCTAAAGAGTCGACAATTGCCAGTAGTGTCCGTTCTTAGTATATATTGATGGAGAATGCACATTATGACCCATGATATACATACAGTTTAGCAAAATGGTAGGTTTTTCCTTATATACCCCTCAAAATAAGTTAAGGACCATCCCTGTTTTATTTCAATAAGATTAAAGCTTGCATCATCGCACAATGTTAAATACACATTGCATTCCAAAAATGGAAACTGTTTCGTGTTTCTGTATTATTTAGGAATATTTTACACACAAAAACAAATAATTGAAAAATCAGGTTTTGAAATTTCAATAAAAATGCTTTTTTCTCACCCAAAAATGTTATTTCGTATTATTTTCATGACTATTGATTCCTTAACAAACATCTATCACCATTTTCTTTAGAATAACTCTACAGATAAGCGTGCAGTGCCAAATGTGCAAATAGGTCTTGAACATCTACTTCATTTTGGATCACAGGTGGCTGAATCGGTGTAGGGAACTAAAATAAAAAAAAATAAAAAAAAATAATAATTATTTTGTCTAAACTGCAACAAAGTAGACACATACAACCACTTCTTCATTGAGTGCAACGCTCTACAGTCCTTCTGGAAACACATACAAGTCATATTTAATCAATGCGGATACGAAAAAAACATGGCACAGCTTAAATACATCATATTAGGCTACAAAATAAATCAGGAAAGTTACAGTGAGGTAACTAAAGTCATGGCATTAATAGGATTTTGCATTTACAAGTCCTACCTCAACTGTGAAAATAAACACGACTCGTCTGATATTTTAAGAATATTCAGATGCATAAAACATGCATACTTAAAACATACAAACAGACAACAGAACATCATAGAAAGGTTTAACAACTTGCTTTAGTATTTACTTACCGAACACCAATAATAGTGTCATAAGTCATAAGTTAATCCTTTTGAATTCACTATATACAGAGACACACGTTAATCCTTTGAACAAGACTAGTTTTGCTTTGAAAACATCAATAGGTTTGTTTTTGGTGCAAGACACGTGCCATTCGTGTCTTAATACAAAGCTTTCACGTGCTAGACCATCGTGACCCATCCATGCTGATAATAAAAACCTAGCTATAGGCGCACACAGGTTTATAATATAAAAAAGGTGACCAGTCTGACTTTTCACTTTGCGAAATCCATATAAAGGTAATGGGGAGGTAATCAGTACAACGGGATTGCTGATCTCATCTTAAAGAAATGAAAACGCACACTTAATAAAGAATGAAAGAACGAAAATGAAAGAAAGAAAGAAAGAAAGAAAGTAGAAAGAAAGACAAACTGATAGATATATAAAATGCAAGTTGATATGTATACAACATGTTGTTATATATATGTTTGAAACATCATTGATTGTATTGTATCGTGTATATAATTGAATTAAGTTTTATAAAAAAAAAAATCAAAAAAAAAATCGTGTTATTTGTTGGAAACAAACATATTTTAAGATTTCCTGAAAAAAATGTGCCAGAGTATCGTAGTTATAGACTTGTCAAAGAAAAACGGTTTGATCGAATTGTTTTCGGTTTTCGAGAACTGGCCAAACAGGTCAAATTCCGAGAATTATCCACAAATCTGGGCTGGTTGGAACCGCAGATGTGTACAAATCTGGGCTGGTTGGAACCGCAGATGTATGTCACATCTGCGGCTCCAACCAGCCCAGATTTGTGGATAATTCTCGGAATTTGGCCAGTGAAATAATTGATGAAAGCAGTTAGGTATCAAATGTTGACCAGAGATAGCTTCAAACCTTGTCTATAACTACGATACTCTGGCACATTTTTTTCAGGAAAACTTAAAATATGTTTGTTTTCAACACATAACACGATATTTTTTTTTAGTTCCCAACACCGATACAGCCACCTGTGGTTTGGATGGGATAAAAAAATCAGAAAAATCCCCTCTGTGTTTTCCAAAACTGTTCGGTGAATGCATTTAAACTGTCATAGGTTAAGTACATTTTGGGGAAAATTTAAAGTTGGCGTCCATGGTTCCATTGGTAGTGATTAAACATAATGAAAACATTGACAAAACATATTAAAACGTTTAGTATTGTTTTTAGTTTTTGTTGTTGTTGTTTTTGTTGTTGTTGTTTTGGGGCAAATTAGTTATTTTTAGAAATTATCAAAAATCTCGGACTCTTTTTAATTAACAGAACAATGTATATCAACATTGTGTTCTTTCATCTAATGCAAAATACCTGAAAATATCCAGTGCTTACACATGCTGTGTAACCGTTTGAAAATGGTATATGTAGTCAATTTCAATGGTTAGCAAATGGAGAAATATTCTTGCGGTCCTTAACTTATTTTGAGGAGTATATGTATGTTTTTCCAGATATGTGTCACCATAAGATATTACCTTGTCGGACGAGTCCAAACTAGTGCAGGTATACTAGCACTAAGTAGTTAAAGGGTCACAAGACAATCTCGATTTATTTTTATTTTCAAAATCACGTTTTAACCATATTTTAATACCCACTACTTAAGTATTTGGATAGATCAAAGCAAATTGTATTTGCATAATAGTAACTGTTGATTATATTGCACAATTATTGCATTATGGCAGAATAACACAGACAACTTGTCGAAATGGTATTGACTTTAATTTAATTATATACAAGCAGGTTTAGTCAAAATGAAATTAGGTGAATAAATCACATGAATAAATCGAGGTGGACATTTTAATTAAAATATGTTTAAACCGAATACTACAAGATTGTCCCATGTCCCTTTAATCTGTATTGGATCATATGCGACAGTTCAATAATGTAAGTCATCACTATGACATAGTTCTCTCAGATTATAGAAGTTACTGACTCCTGTGGTCGGATCCCGAACATAGGGGTGTAACATTGTTCAGTTCGTACTAAGGTCGGCAGAAGTCATTCACCTCTTTACTCGCATCGATCCGAATCAGCTCCATATATTTTTTAGCTCAATCGACCAGTTGCGGATAGTGACCCTGTTGTATATACTTCGCCGGTGACCACAAAGTCACTAACCCCGTTTGAGAGATGTCATTGACTGTTGGTGGATTACTGTTTTTTTTCCTTTCTTATTTTGTTTAGAAATACGTGCTAAGTATGTGCATACCTAGAAATACTAGTGTGTACTTGC
Source organism: Cyrtodaria siliqua (assembly GCA_037043455.1). Classification (NCBI taxonomy): domain Eukaryota; kingdom Metazoa; phylum Mollusca; class Bivalvia; order Adapedonta; family Hiatellidae; genus Cyrtodaria; species Cyrtodaria siliqua. The sequence goes on from JAWPHD010005154.1 coordinate 70,550, forward strand.
TTGGTATAACAATATATGCAAGTTATCTGAGGGCATACGTACACTTATATAATAGTACAGTGTATTTAAAGAGCCATCTTTACAGTCTGCTGTTTTCCCGCCCACGATTTTATAAGTGTGTATGTAGGTAGGTAGGTAGGTAGGTAGGTACAGTATATTTGTTTGAAGACAGTTAAAACATTAACATATTACATTTTAAAGTAGCTATCCCGCAAACATCAGCCTCATTTTACAACATATGTACACCGTTTCTAAACCTACTGATGACGAGGTATATATATAAATATTGCATATTGGAAAATCCTATGTCTATAAACACAATCCTATGCACATATACATTGTTATATGATCTGAACATCTGGATAGAGTTTTGGTAAACTGTTTTGTAGTGTAATTTTGCCGTTATTTGGAGGGTTAGTTAAAAAAATTAAAGAAAAAGATGTTGATTTACAATTGCTACAAACAGTTTAACGTACGGCCCATTTAAAAGTGTGTAGGAAGGGAAACAGCAAACCAACATCAAACGTTTTAGACAGATTACCTAGGTGCTAATAGTATTGTGGTGTAGTGGTTAGAGCGTCTGCCTTGCATTCGGGAGGTCGTGGGTTCGAGTCCCCTGACCGCGTCATACCAAAGACTTTAACAATGGAGTAGTCACTTGTAACCCTTGCCTGACGAGCAAATAATGGGTAGTGCTACGACTGATTGACCAGTGTCAGAATAATGTGACTGTGGGTATCATGTCTACTACGGCGTGGTATTTCAGAGTGGCAGCACTATAAAGAAATCACTGAGTTCGCTGCTTCGAGTAGACATATCATCACATCACACACAAAAACACACATAAAAGTCCAGACTCTTTTGTGCCTATAATCGTCGGTTAGGACGCCTGTCGTAGGTGGACGGACTATAATCCTTAGAAACACACATAGAAACACACACACACACGCGCGCGCGCGCACACGCACATTATAACTCATTATATACTGTCGATTTCTATCATTTTAAGAAGTACCAATTAAAAGAACACCGCATATATATAGTTAAAACTACAAAAGCGGGCAGCAAGGTTAATTTTAAAAGCTGAATCCGTGAGGCTCAGAGTATGTCTACGAGATGTAAATATGTTTTATATTTTTTAGCCGGATTACGTAGCAAACCCGGTTTTGTTTTTGTTGTTGTTGTTTTTCTCCGTCCCATGCGTCTACGTTTTTTGTTGTTTTTCTCCGTCCCATGAGTCTACATACGCGTTTGGACGTTTTAGTTAAAGTTTTTGTATTTCTTCATTTCTCAAAACGAATTGTCGGAAAAATTTGAAACTTGGCACACATGATCATGATCATTACACATTGTTATATGACAAGAAACATAACTGTTATGTATTTTACCTGAATTATCCCCCTTTTTATTTTTTTCAGTTAAAATATTGAATTCTCAATCAATGTTTGTTTGTTTGTATGATGTTTTACGTCATTTTCAACACATGCAAGGTTATATATGACGGTCGATTTTATTTTTTTTTGGTGGAGGCAGACCATCCACTTTTCCTGGGTAGAACCAGTACTGTACACCTCCCGCCACCCGTAAGAATCGACACTTCCTCACAGGTCGAGCTCCCAGTGGGATTCGAACCCGCAGCGGTGAGAATTCGCAATCAAGCGTCCGCACCACTGTTGAAGCTTCACGTGTTTATGTGGAATGGCACAAAGCTCTTATGCCGATAGTCTTATCATTGCGCTATTTTGTTTGTTTGTTTGGTGTTTAACGTCATTTTTCATCACAGTTAAGGCTATGTATGACGATCGATGGTTTTTTTATTTGTGGTGTCGGTATCTCCCAGTAGAATGTGGATCATTGGATATTGTGTAGTATGCTTATGTCGGTAACTCCCAGTAGAATGTGGATCATTGGATATTGTGTAGTATGCTTATGTCGGTAACTCCCAGTAGAATGTGGATCATTGGATATTGTGTAGTATGCTTATGTCGGTATCTCCCAGCAGAATGTGGACCATTGGATATTGTGTAGTATGCTTATGTCGGTATCTCCCAGCAGAATGTGGATCATTAGATATTGTGTAGTATGCTTATGTCGGTATCTCCCAGCAGAATGTGGATCATTGGATATTGTGTAGTATGCTTATGTCGGTAACTCCCAGTAGAATGTGGATCATTGGATATTGTGTAGTATGCTTATGTCGGTATCTCCCAGCAGAATGTGGACCATTGGATATTGTGTAGTATGCTTATGTCGGTATCTCCCAGCAGAATGTGGATCATTAGATATTGTGTAGTATGCTTATGTCGGTATCTCCCAGCAGAATGTGGATCATTGGATATTGTGTAGTATGCTTATGTCGGTATCTCCCAGCAGAATGTGGATCATTGGGTATTGTGTAGTATGCTTATGTCGGTATCTCCCAGCAAAATGTGGATCATTGGATATTGTATAGTATGCTTATGTCGGTATCTCCCAGCAGATAGGTGGATCACTGGATATTGTGTAGTATGCTTATGTCGGTATCTCCCAGCAGAATGTGGATCATTGGATATTGTGTAGTATGCTTATGTCGGTATCTCACAGCAGAATGTGGATCATTGGATATTGTGTAGTATGCTTATGTCGGTATCTCACAGCAGAATATGGATCATTGGATATTGTGTAATATGCTTATGTCGGTATCTCACAGCAGAATGTGGATCATTGGATATTGTGTAGTATGCTTATGTCGGTATCTCCCAGCAGATAGGTGGATCATTGGATATTGTGTAGTATGCTTATGTCTGTATCTCCCAGCAGATAGGTGGATCATTGGATATTGTGTAGTATGCTATGTCGGTATCTCCCAGCAGATAGGTGGATCATTGGATATTGTGTAGAATGCTATGTCGGTATCTCCCCACAGATAGGTGGATCATTGGATATTGTGTAGTATGCTTATGTCGGTATCTCACAGCAGAATGTGGATCATTGGATATTGTGTAGTATGCTTATGTCGGTATCTCACAGCAGAATGTGGATCATTGGATATTGTGTAGTATGCTTATGTCGGTATCTCCCAGTAGAATGTGGATCATTGAATATTGTGTAGTATGCTTATGTCGGTATCTCACAGCAGAATGTGGATCATTGGATATTGTATAGTATGCTTATGTCGGTATCTCCCAGCAGATAGGTGGATCACTGGATATTGTGTAGTATGCTTATGTCGGTATCTCCCAGCAGAATGTGGATCATTGGATATTGTGTAGTATGCTTATGTCGGTATCTCACAGCAGAATGTGGATCATTGGATATTGTGTAGTATGCTTATGTCGGTATCTCACAGCAGAATATGGATCATTGGATATTGTGAAATATGCTTATGTCGGTATCTAACAGCAGAATGTGGATCATTGTATATTGTGTAGTATGCTTATGTCGGTATCTCCCAGCAGATAGGTGGATCATTGGATATTGTGTAGTATGCTTATGTCGGTATCTCCCAGCAGATAGGTGGATCATTGGATATTGTGTAGTATGCTATGTCGGTATCTCCCAGCAGATAGGTGGATCATTGGATATTGTGTAGTATGCTATGTCGGTATCTCCCCACAGATAGGTGGATCATTGGATATTGTGTAGTATGCTTATGTCGGTATCTCCCAGCAGAATGTGGATCATTGGATATTGTGTAGTATGCTTATGTCGGTATCTCCCAGCAGATAGGTGGATCATTGGATATTGTGTAGTATGCTTATGTCGGTATCTCCCAGCAGATAGGTGGATCATTGGATATTGTGTAGTATGCTTATGTCGGTATCTCACAGCAGAATGTGGATCATTGGATATTGTGTAGTATGCTTATGTCGGTATCTCCCAGTAGAATGTGGATCATTGGATATTGTGTAGTATGCTTATGTCGGTATCTCACAGCAGAATGTGGATCATTGGATATTGTGTAGTGTGCTTATGTCGGTATCTCCCAGCAGATAGGTGGATCATTGGATATTGTGAAGTATGCTTATGTCGGTATCTCCCAGCAGATAGGTGGATCATTGAATATTGTGTAGTATGCTATGTCGGTATCTCCCCACAGAAAGGTGGATCATTGGATATTGTGTAGTATGCTTATGTCGGTATCTCCCAGCATATAGGAGTATGCTTATGTCGTCTCCCAGTAGAATGTGGATCATTGGATATTGTGTAGTATGCTTATGTCGGTATCTTCCTCTTGACGAAACGAAATTCAACAAGAGATACATGTATAAATTAAATTCTTGGATATTTCTGCACTTTTATGTAAACAGTGTATGAGTATTCTGTGAAGAAGCTCGTGTTAAAGATAGTGATCGGACATGGACATGCGCAATAAACATATTCGGAATAATAAGATCAAAACAATTAAGAATGAAATTGAAAAATTCCGACCTTTTCAGTCCACCGTTTTTCAAAGGTTTTAAAGTGACAATTTCCGTAACATTTAGCTTATAAAACACGAAATAATTACGTTGACAAACATTAAACACGATTATTGAATATATACTAAATAAAAAAGATTTTTTGACATAATTTAATAGCGGCACTGTAAATACTGTGCGTGTTTACAAACAATAAATAAAAAAAAATCACTGACGAATATATTACTACAGACTTATTTGGGTCTATGCTCATGTTTTCATGTATACATTTCACTGAATAATAATCAGACAGTTATTTGGTTATGCTCAATATCTGCTTACTTACGGCCAGTGTCCCTTTAAACAAGTTATTTTGTTATGCTCAATATCTGCTTACTTACGGCCAGTGTCCCTTTAAACAATTGCCTTACATAAATATATAGTTTGGAGATTTTATTTCAAGATGTAAAAACATTGTTGACTTTACTTGCATTGATAACTTTATTTCTGAAATGTACGATTTACAAGAAATTGAAAGGGAAGATGCCGAAGTATTTAACAATTTTAATTTGTATAATGTACCTCTGCAACGAAAATCTCAAGATACCTGTGTAAACAACTATGGATACCAGTTTATAGATCTGTGTAAAAATAACAAGTTATTTATCTTAAATGGAAGAATAGGGTCTGATTTCTTAGACACTAAACTTACATGTAAAAATGCTAGCACCGTGGACTATTTTGTATCTACATCTTATTTATTTTAAGACGTTGTAAATTTAAACGTTGATGACTTCTGTAGTCTGTACTCCGATGTACATTGTCCGATATCCTTATCGTTAAAAACTGTTTTCTCTCCTTATGAAACTGATAAAAAAAGAGTATGATAAAACCTCAAATACTAAACTTTGGGATTCGGAAAAGTCAGACTTATTCATGGAACATTTGGATCTGGCTAAAGTTTCACTGATAGAAAACACACTCGATAAAATGATTGACGAGACTAATTTTAACCAAGAAAACATAAATGATATTGTTAAAGACATTTCAGAAATGTTCGATACTTGTTCCAAACAATCGTTTGACACTACGTACAGGAATAAACATAACAAGAAAAACAAATATAAAAAATCATGGTTCAATCAATCATGCAGAAGTATGAGAAACGTATATCACAAAACAAGAAAAGCTTACAACAAATATAAAACCCCGTTTTATAAACAATTGTTAAAAGATGTCAGTAAACAATATAAAAAGACATTAAATGTCTCATTAAAACAACTTAACAATGAAAAGGTTATAAAACTGAAATCGCTACGAAATGCAAATCCTAAACAGTACTGGAAGATAATAAATTCCACTAAAACCTGTCCAAAAACATGTGCTCCATTAGGCGAATTATATAGACATTTTAAGCAAGTAAATGAAAATCCTTCCGAAAATAGTTCAGAAGACGATATGAATTTTAATAATGAAAGTCTTATTGATTCTCTTAATGATGAAATCAACCAACCAATATCTGAAGTAGAAATAGTATCTGCTGTTAAAAGTTTAAGCAATAACAAATCGCCAGGTATTGATAACACTGTTAATGAACAAATTAAATATGCGGTCAATGTAATGCTGCCTATGTATACAAAAGTATTCAACTTTGTTTTTAACGAAGCAATTATACCAGAAAGCTGGGCAATTGGACTAATTAAACCAATATTCAAAAATAAAGGTGACCCAAAACTACCAGAAAATTATAGACCAATATCGTTGTTAAGTTGTTTTGGGAAATTGTTTACATGTATAATTAATAATAGACTAAAAACATATGCAGAAAAGTATAACATGATAAAATCTACCCAAGCTGGATTTAGGAAACATCATTCTACCATTGATAATCTGTTTGTACTTAAAAGTCTCATAGATATTGTCCAGTCAGATAAAATTAAACTTTATTGTTGCTTTATAGATTTTAAGCAAGCCTTTGACTCCGTTTGGAGATTTGGCCTTTGGAAAAAAATGAAAATTGAAAATATAAATGGGAAGTGTTTTAATATTATTCATAATATGTATGATAGTATAAAGTCCAAAGTTGTTACAGAGGTAGGTTGTTCACCATTTGTCAACTGTTTAAATGGCGTACGACAGGGCGAAAATTTGTCACCGTTTCTATTTACTATTTTTCTAAATGATTTAGAAGAATATTTTATAAGTAGGAATGACGTTGCTGGTATTATTAATGAAACAATAATTAACAATGTACATATTTATCTTAAGTTATTTATTTTACTTTATGCTGATGATACTGTTATTTTTAGTGACAATGAATTAGATTTGCAAATGGCACTTGATTGTTTTAGAGAATATTGTGATACATGGAAACTTTCATTAAATGTAAGCAAGACTAAAATTATAGTTTTTAGCAAAGGAAACCCATCGCAAAATGTAAATTTCAAAATTGGAAATGATAAAATAGATATTGTCCAAGAATATAAGTATCTAGGAATATATATTTCAAAAAGTGGGGCATTCAGTAAGACCAAAAAATACATAGCAGAACAATCAAACAAAGCTCTGTTTTCTTTATTACGAACAATTAAATTACTACCGCTTCCTTTTGAAATACAAATTGATCTTTTTGACAAAACCGTGAAACCAATATTACTATACGGTAGCGAAATTTGGGGTGTTGGTAATATTGACGTAATAGAACGAGTGCAGCTTAAATTTTAAAATTCATTTTTAATCTTAAGAAATCAACTTCTTTTTATATGGTATATGGAGAGACTGGAATTCGTCCTTTATCTATAGACATAAAAAGCAAAATTATTGCTTATTGGTCCAAACTAATAGAAAATATTAATAGAAATGAGAGTTTTAAGCTATCATCCATGGTGTATTCGCTATTACACGATTTGTATATATCTAGAAAAGTAAAATCAGCATGGATGGACAATTTGAAAGATAATCTATGTTCTTCTGGTTATTCGGGAATCTGGGATAGCCAGATGTTTGCAAATTCAAAGTGGATGATTAAGTCTTCTTATCAAAGGTTAAAAGATATTTTTATTCAAAAATGGAGGGCCGAAATTGATAGAACATCAGACACTAATATGTATAAACTGTTAAAACCAGATTTTAGACAAAGTAACTATATAAAACTATTGCCTGACGTTTTATGCAAACTATTTATGGCTTTTATAACTAGAAATCATCGCTTGCCTATTGAAGTAGGGAGGTGGAGAGGGGTACCCGTAAACGAAAGAAAATGTGTAAATTGCAATGATATTGGTGATGAATTTCATTATCTTTTATTTTGTCCTGAATTTAGCGAAATGAGGAAGAAATATATAAATAAATTCTATTATAATCGCCCTAATATTCTGAAATTCACATCATTATTATCAGTTGAAAAGTATGCGGAACAAAAAAAACTTAGTTTATTCATGGATAAAATAATAAAGAATGTAAGATTATAATAACTTCCTTAAGACATTTAAATAAAGATGACCAAACACAGTGCTACATTTCGTTTCGGTAGAACGGTGCGTCTTTGGTCAAAACATGTATAACACTGACAAAATTCGCTCTACATTTCGTTTCGGTAGGGCTGCAGAAATACGAAATTAGTTTAAAAACCTGTTAACTTTAAAAAAAAAATCATCGCTTGCCTATTGAAGTAGGGAGGTGGAGAGGGGTACCCGTAAACGAAAGAAAATGGGTAAATTGCAATGATATAGGTGATGAATTTCATTATCTTTTAATTTGTCCTGAATTTAGCGAAATGAGGAAGAAATATATAAATAAATTTTATTATAATCGCCCTAATATTCTGAAATTCACATCATTATTATCAGTTGAAAAGTATGCGGAACAAAAAAAACTAAGTTTATTCATGGATAAAATAATAAAGAATGTAAGATTATAATAACTTCATTGAGACATTTAAATAAAGATGACCAAACACAATGCTACATTTCGTTTCGGTAGAACGGTGCGACTTTGGTCAAAACATGTATAACACTGACAAAATGCGCTCTACATTTAGTTTCGGTAGGGCTGCAGAAATACGAAATTAGTTTAAAAACCTGTTAACTTTAAAAAAAAAAATTGTATAAAGACATAAACATGCTATACAGTTATCTGTTTACAAAACAATTATTATTGTTATTATTATATTATATTGTTATTATTATTATTATTATTATTATTACTATTATTATTATTAATAATAATACTGTAACATCTAGTATATTATTTAGTATACTCATATTTTGGTTAAAAATCCATAAACCGCACTGTTAGATAGTTTGTATATAGTCGTTTCCTGATGTATCGTGTTTAGAACTATATTTGATGATCTGTCGCCATTGATATAAATGTATTTTGTAACTGTTGCTTATGCTGTTCATATGTATGAACTTAAGTGAATAAAATATTTGAATTTGGTTGTTTATAGAAAACTATTTTTGTAAAATGTATTATTAGTATTGCCATATACATGTCACTATAATTAAATATTTACTGACTATTAAAAGATTAACACATTAACACAGGATTCGAACAGGCAGCGGTGAGAGGCGAAGGTTTACAACGCAACGTCGTCAACCATTCGGCCACGGAGACGCTATATGACCATAGACAAATGCTACAGGCAAACTATTAAAACTCTTATCTTTTAGTTTCAAAGCCCTTTTTTTTTGTTTTATTTCTATACAAATGGATGTTAAACTAACCCAGGGCAGGGCGATTTTAACCGGTGTCAACTGAAAGAACTGTTCAATGAACCATCCGCTAATGCAAAATTAGAGACCTAGCTCTTGTGGTTCCTATGCGGCAAAGGTACTACACAGTTAATAATATGAAATAGTTATTTGATAATATATATTTAAGTATTGTTTTAGATTTTCTGAAAGAAATCAGACTTTATAAATCATTATATGTTCTTAAATATATTTACTCGTTTACACGCCCGCAAAAAATTGCCTATACTACACTATTATATACGCCTAATTCCAAGTACTATTCAAGATATATATCAGCGTGTTTTGTACAAAAAGGGGCTACAACTAATGACAGAAAGGAGGACAGAAAGGAGACCTCTGTCATGTAGCAGACCTTTTTATCAAAGTATACTTTGTTACACGAAGTTCATAAATGTTAAAGTTTCGCTTGAAATAGTCAAGCCATTTCAGTATTGTGTTTAATGTTAAAGAGATTGCAACGTTTAAGGCCTAAGTTTGCTCACCTCTTTGAGCCAAATTAAAGGGGTAACCATTGGTGTGTTCGGCTCTGTTTAAACCTTCCTTCCGAAAGCACAGACCTAATGCGGCCCTGTACCATTTAAATTAGCAGTAGCATGTTCAACATACAATATATAGAGGAAATACCCAGTATGCCTTTCTTTTTCTTTTCAGTATATAAACATAGTTTATATGTATATATACATAGTTTATATTACTACCATATCATCACTTATTAAATAGTTTTATCTTAATACATTTACATTAATTTTCAATTACTACTTCATTTCTTCATCTTTCATCAGTTTTTGCGCACAATATGACCATTCATTCAGTAATTCTAGTGGTTTTGGAAACGAGTATTCAAGTATTTCCAGTCTAACAAGCGGGGAATGGGGCAAATTTGGCCTTATAGTCGCTATTACCCAAACTTAGTACAGGACAACACGCTTATGCTACCTGTAATATTTGAGTTTTATGCCTGGTGGTTTTAGAGAAGACTTTCTAATTGTTATCTATATAAGTCTATATAAAACCTTCGTATTCTTTGGCCATTTTTGACTTTAGAAAACTAGTTGTACAACTCCGATAGTCTAGTGGGAGAAAACTGTTCTGTTGACCGGTTTAAGATTTCACCACGCTACATGTTCATCGAAAAAGCGTGAAAATTGTTACCAGGCCTACTGACTGCCCATTGACTGATTGGCCAAGGTATACACATTGCTATGTAATAACTTTTTGCTTTACTTTAATAAACTATGACTTAATTTACTTTATGGCGAAAATAAAAATCATGCTATCGATACTCTACGCATATACGTTACTGAAAGTTCTTAATTTTTTAATTGAATTGGGTTTTAACACATGAAAGGTTATATGGCGCCTAAGGCATGAACATGCCAGGTACATCGAGATAAAAGATGGAGAATGGGCCTAGGACCTTCTCACCCTGAACTGCAGAGTTGCTGCAAATTCTACACTCCATTTCCACTCCGTTTACGCTGGAGCCACGTTTATTGTTTTTCTGCCACTGCTCTTAGTGATGTGAGCGAGATGGCACCTGAAACAATGCAGGGGTCATGATGAAGACCTTTAATGATAATAAAACAAGAGGTCAATGACCTTGAAGCTCTACCGATAGATTTTTGATAGCTAGGTCAACATTCCTGTGATGCCATGTTTAATGTCAAATCAAAATAATTTTTGACAAGGATCAACATCATGTCATACTGATCATTTTAGAAAAAGTCCCATATCAATATCACTTACAGTTTTCAAGAAGTAGTCGCTCCAAACTTGAATTTTTAAAATCTATTTTTTGCCATGGTGGCCATCTTGAATTTCCGGCCGGCCTGAAATTTTGCTAGGATCAATTAGACATCAAGAGCAACATTCCTGTAAAGTTTTATGAAAATCAGCCTAGTTATTTCAGAGGAGAAGTAGCTACAAGTTTTTACTATATAATTCTTTGTAAACAAAGATGGCCACTGGCAGCCATGTTTAATGTCGAATCTTGGAGGTTCCTCCGACCCAGTGTGTACCCCCTCTGAAAGGTATTGCTCTCAGGATCATGCATGTAAAGTTTGGTCAAAATTGGATAGCGGTTTATGAGAAGTCAATAATGCATAAGTTAAGGATATGAATAGTTCAAGTGACTCCCGTCATTGGGGAACAACAGATGATGGGCAATTGCTTATGAGAACAACTCATTATTTTCATTTTAAAAATAATTTATTATTACTGGTAATAAATTATACAAGTAATGAGAACATGATTTTATGTACAAATATATAAATGACATTCACAGACTACAACTACAATACTTCACAATGTACACTGGACAAGTTTATATGTGATGAAACGTGTACAATAAATAAATTTCATTGTTTCAACAAATTGCATATTTTGATGATATATTATAGTGATATTTTTTCTAAAAAAAGTTTATCAGTTAATGAACAAGGATATCTATATGTTCAGTATATGAAAGTCCATGCTTGAGAGGCTACTGAAATGTCCGTTTTATATTTGACCTCTAGTTAACTGGTGATTCAATGGATCTTCAGTTTGTGGTCTTGACGGCCTTTCATTCAAAGATTTTAAAAAGTTACATGGAGTCAGACAAAGTAATTTACTGTTATTGAAAACTGTTATTAAATGAGAACTGTTATTGTGAACCATACAATGATTAAACTGAGAAATGTACTGTTATTGAATGAGAATGTTATTAAACAAGAACCCCACTTTCATGAAAACAGTTCTGTTATTAAGTGATTCGGAGACCAGTTATTATCGAGAACTCTCCTTTTATTAACTGAGAACCCTACCATTACTGAGAACAGTCATGTTAAAAGAACCATTGTTATTAAATACAGTACTGTTATGAACGGAGAACCATCCCACTACTGAGAACAGTAGTTATTAACTGAGAACCAATGTCATCAAATGAGAACAGTACTGTTATGAACTGAGAACCATACCACTACTGAGAACTGTAGTTGTTAACTGAGAACACTACTGTTATTAAATGAGAATAGTACCAACATGAACTGAGAATCATACAATTACTGAGAACAGTAGTTGTTAACTGAGAACACTACTGTTATTAAATGAGAATAGTACCAACATGAACTGAGAATCATACAATTACTGAGAACAGTAGTTGTTAACTGAGAACTGGTGTTATTAAATGAGAACAGTACTGTTATGAACTGAGAACCATACCACTACTGAGAACAGTAATTAACTGAGAACCCTACTGTTATTAACCGAGAACCCTACTGTTACTAACCGAGAACCCTACTGTTATTAACCAAGAACCAGTGTTATTAAGCAATGAACCATAAGGTTAATAACTATTAACCGACAACCATTTAATTAATTGAGAATATGTAGTGTCATTAAATCACTGTGATTAACTCAGAACTGTACAGTAACCTTTATGTGATTAACGGAAAACTAGTCTGTGATTTTGAGAGTTAAATGTACCAATACAATATATACTGAACTGCACAATATGGATTGTAAATATACAAAAACATGCATATCAAACGGTATCAAAATATGAGACAATGACTACTCTGATGGGCGATATTTATCTCTCGTATAAATAAATAAACTCTTCATAAATATTTACACTTTATAACAAATGATTTATGTACAAAAATATTGCCTTACAAACCTCCTCTAACAAGTATCCCTGAACATTCTCAAGTAGATCTGGCATAACAATCATGTGACAATCCCTGTACATGGCTCTGCTAATACTGTCCAGAGTGTACATTCCACTTGTATAATCCAGACAGTGATCGCATTTCCGAGGGATATACAATACTACACACATAACCCTATACTCTTTCCTAAGCCAAGTTTGTAAAGTAAGACCAGTTTTCTGTTTTTCAAGACTAGAAATTAGCAAAAATTCTATTTTATTTAGTCATAATCTCCCATTAGGCCCTTATCAATTGAATAGCCAACAAAAACAAAATTCTGAAAGTGTAATATAATTAGTTTCCTTTTGAGAAATGCTCAATTACATGAAATTTCAGTAAAAACAGGGATAATATCGAATGTGTGGTTGTTAAGATGTTAAATTGCAATATATTGAAGTATTAAGAACTATCTGTCTGGTCTTTCAAGGCAGGTCTCCACTGCAAGGACAGTGGTGAAGAAGAGAGAATATGGTTTGTACTGTATGCACAGACAAGGGTCACAGCTAACTGGAGGTTGTGAGGAATTCATCAACACAGATTATCATCCAAGATCTACTTCCAACAACTTTAATAACTTCTCCATCGAGATCTGCTTAAGCAGAATCAAGCAACCAAAAAAGGTAACTGTTTGCGCTATGCGGATGCTTTAATATAATATTTCTAATTCTAATACAAATTGTAATGAATTGAATTTGGTTTTATGGCGCACCAACACATGAAAGGTTATATGGCACCTTACAGGAATGAACATGCCTGGCTCCTCTTCCAATTACATCAAGATAAGATACGGAGAATGGGCCTAGAACCTTCTCACCTGCAGGGTTGCTGCAAAATCTGCGTTTTTTTAAATCATTAATATTAAAGGGAATGTAGCGACACAGCCAAACCATATTTATCATTGGGAGTTCTGAAATACTTGAATACAGGTGAAAGAATTTTTGAGAGCTATGACATCACGGTTCTAAATGACCATAGATGGAATATAATAAATATGAAAATTAACTAATTTATGGGGAAAAAATGACAGCAACTGTATGAAATATACGTAATACTTAATGGCAATAATGCTTTATATGACCAGTAAAAAAAAATCATTCATTTGCTGTGATTTTCTTCATTTTAAATGATATTTATCAATATTCCATATATGGTAATATGAAACTATGACGTCATAGTTCTAAAAATGGCGGCTCCCATGTTCGTTTTAAAACAACCTTTAAATGGTCATATCTTTTTTGTTTATCATCCGATTTTGATAATTCTTTCACCTTTTTCCAAGTTTTTCAGAACTCTCAATAACAGAGCTTGTTTGACTGTGTCGCTACATTCCATTTAAGTATTGGAATAGTTCAAAAGCATATTACTAAATTTTGATTATATTGCACCAATAATCAATTTAAACCTGAAAACTTTAAGCATATGCAAGCAGATTTAAAGTCAGAATGTTATTGGATAACTGAATAGAGATAATAAATTTAATGTTTAAATAAAATTTACAGTTGTCCATGTTTCCCTTTAATCAAAATTGATCAGTTGATGAAAATTTATTATAAAACAGCTGTAACAGACAAGATAACTGAACATGTTTGTGTAGCTTAGAGTTATGAATGTATTCTTTAATTGAATCACCGACCCAGCAACTATGTCTCACACATCAGGATGCCCTCAGACTGGATTAACGTCAAATGTGATACATGTACATTCGTCCAACATGGAGCCGGACAACTAATGATAGCCCAGTATACATAGCTGCTCATGCGTCGTTCATTCAATTAAACTTTGTGTTTGGTAGTGTCCGTGCAGAGCTGGACAATATGTGGCATATAGAGCTTTCATGTCTAAAAATATTTCATAGCACGAAGTTTGAGAAAAGTTTTAAAATATTAAAAGTATCTTAAGTGTATTTTCTCTCTGGCATATAATTTAAAGATGGCTTGTAAATTTACAAAACAAAAACGGATAATTTTTCATCGAAGCACAGTCTACATACATATAATTGTAAAAGTACAGTTGTGCTTACACATCAAATTATTCATTGTATAATTATATTTTCAAAAATAATTTCGAATGCTTTGAATCCTATACAAATAACAAAGTACCAACATTTGAGGTTGAACTGTCCCTAATGATGATGTGTCATCAAACAAAAACGTATATCATGGTATGTCATTAACTAGAACTGGAATAAATACTTTTAATATTGATTATTTACAAATTAATTTGCGTAATATTTGAAGAGCACAAAATTGCATATCTCAGAAAGAACTACAATGTAGAAACTAAGCATCAGAACAAGGTATATCCCCACAATAAGAACTATGCAGCACAAGGAGAACTATGCAAAGCAGATTGGGAACGAGAATGTCTTTCAGGTTTATAGATTTAAATGTTTATAGATTTAAATTACTGTCTGAAAGCCAAAGGAGAACCATCTCTATAACTTCACCAACAATTTAACATTTAAAATACCTTCATATAGACATGATATAACAATTCCTAACTCTGCAATGGACTTGCATGCAGCTCCCAACTTATTTTATATCCGGTAATGTCACAAAATAGGACAAACACCCTATTATAATTCAGGTTTCTTTTGTGAAGCTGTTCTTGCTAAAATCAAATTTTCCAGAGTATCGAATATTGTGCATCTTTTTCTTTTGTTTCTTTACTACATAAATATTTCAATAAGATTACCCATTCTTTATGGCAGTTTACATTTTAGAAGTATAAACAAGGTAAATAAGTGCAAAAATACTGAAAAACCAACCTATTTTATACTCCAGATGAAATCTTGTTTGAGAAATTGTCCTTGTAGGTGGTTTAAAAATACAACATACATATATGTCACTTTATTTAAATACAAATAGAGACAGAAAAAATGTTACAAAAATATAAAAGAATGATTATTAATATACATGTACACTGAAATTGCATATAGGACACTACAATGTATGTACACTAGTCTGTATTACAAATATCTTAACACATCATGAAACTGAATAAAAATATTTGGCGTTATGCACATTTTTGGACCAACATCTTTGTAATGAATATCACTCATAATATTATAAAATCACCGTTATTTGACATGGGGTATCATTCAATGCCTAACTACTACAGGATAGTCAATAATACTAGCTCTAGTTGACTAAAATGCTTCTAGTTTAAGAAATAAAATATGCCAAAATGAAATTGTGTCAATTTGATAAAAACACATGCGTGCAAATAAAACAGCTGTTCTTAAAATAGGACACAACAAGCATGTGTATAAAATTGTAAAAGTATAAAATTATATTGTTGAATTTATGATTTTTCACTTTTTTCTCTTCCTCAATTGGCAAGATTTGCATTTAACTTAAATGTTAGTTGGAGAAGTTAGTATTCATGTATGTAGTATCTTCACTCTCAATTTAATACTGAATTTATGAAAGAAGTTTAGCAAAGTGATTAAAAAGGGAGTTTAGAATCATTTCACAAACATGTTTCATAAACAAAATATAAACAAGCTTCAAGAGTTTGTATTAAACTACTTAACAGGTTAACAATATCACAAAATGTAACGCAACTCTGTTGTACTTCATTTTTATTTATACGTAGTAATGGCAGTATTGCTTTGAATTTTCATTATTTTAAAACTTGTACTACGACCAATTTGGCAAAATTAGCTCAAAACTCCTGTATTAACAATATAAACATTTCGATTCTTCGAATAAACACCCCTTTTCGGTGTGTTGAGCTAACCGCGCGCGCATCTGGTATAGCTTAATAATAGAAAACGGTTCTTCTGCGGTCTGTTAATGCACCGACAAGGTTCACCCTTCTTGCACTTGTTTATCATTACCAAGGCACGTTATTGTTGGTACTATAACGGGAAAATAATGCAACTATAGTGTAAGAACTTATTAGCAAATTTTTGGTGTTTCTGCAGTTTTGAATGCAGGTCGTGAATGATAAATATATCATAGCCTGTTACAGCGCTTACATGCTTTATGGAATTTCCCGTTAATTACCTGCGCTCAAAACCACATAAACACCGAAAAGTTGCGAATATATTGTTTTTTAATTCTCTAAAAGAAGACTTGCACCAATTAATCATTGCTGGACTATCAAAGTAATTGGTGTAAATGGTGAGGGTTGTCTAGTTAACCACAATATGAATTCGTTTGCCATTTCCAACTCTATCAAACCCAGTTTTGTACCAGTTTTTATTTTTAGCAATCCTGCATAAACTTTATTAATTGAAATGGACACCCAAGGTGTTATCCTCACGAAAACGTGACGGTAAAATAAATGAAAATGTATGTACAATTTCCTCATCCGTACTGACTTTGTAGTAGAGTTTTGGAATTTTGGTTTCCCAAATTACAACTCGACGACTTAAAAGGGACACACGGCAATCTGGATTTTTTTGAAAAACTCACTGCGTTCCGTTAATATTAATTAAAAGTATAGCTAAAAGATACGTTGTTTTTGCATATTACTAACGGTTTATTATAATATATCAATAATACACCTAAAATTATCATAGAATAATGAAGGAAAATTGAAAACTCTAAAAGGTATTTAAATATATGCAAGCAGTTTTCAAGTCAAAATGATATAAATGGATTAATCGATCAAGATGCAAATTTATTTCTTGATTCAAACTTTAAGATTGCCGTTTGTCCCTTTAACAGCACAAAAAATAACAAAGCGAGTACAAAAAACAGTAACATACCATTTGTATATCTTACTTTCTCATGTATACACTGTCGGAGCACATTTGAAATATAATACTCTTCCTCGCTGTATTTAAACCATACAGGATCCAAATTTCAGTTCAATACTCTTTTTCCATAGTAATATATTACATCTAGGACTATATAAATTATAATTTGATGCAATAATTTACATGCCTTTTTACAAAGCGTATAGGAATCTTATATCATCTGACTATTAATGGGGTAATAAAATCATCCGATATCACAGCCTCTCATCAAAACCATTCCATAACAAACCAATAGTCAACACTTTTTTCCAGAAATGACAATCTAAAACCCAGAGCTTTGTATGTAAGCATTTGGGGTCTGCATCGTATATTCCACATAAAATATATAGAAGATGTCTGTAATAAAATAAATACAACTGTATTTTGTATCAACACTGTAAATCTATAATGGGGTGAAAACATGTTCATTGCACAAATTCATGTATAACAATATCACAATATTCCCCTGTTGGAACATAATTTAACCCTTACATATATCTCGCTTATAAACCCGAAAATAACATCGCCAACAGACACGGAATTAAACATTCCACCAACACCACTTTTACAGGCCTAAATGCAGCAATGTACCCTAGATTTTTATTTTTAGATTGAAATTATTTCACACCCAACTGTCATCTGGTGGTTCACATCCTCTCCCAACGCACTGTTATGGGGCTGGGTCCTTGTATTTGGAATTTTAGTCAAGTCTTTAAGCAGACAAATTTGACCATATGGCCAAATGTGACTAAAACGTTTGCTTTTCTCTTTTAGATATTTCTTGTACTTTCCTAAAGACTTTGTGTAAAAATAAACCCTCATGCATTTGCACTAGGGCCGAGTGGGTTCCTACTTTTGGGAGGAACATAGGGGTTAAAGGTAGGATAATGCACCCATAAGAAGCCCTAGGTACAACACTGCAAGTATACAAGTATGTGTTACAGTTTCATCAGGGGTTTCCATATTCAAGATGGCAAATTTTAGGCAAAGTGTGGAACTTATTTCGGACATAGTATTGCTTATAATTGACTTAACAAAACAAAAAACATAACACACGTTCCCAAACGGTCGTGTCACAACTGGTAACTTTACTTTATCCTGTTGAACTCCCGCAATATAATTTGATTTGCCACATCTTGATATTTTAAGTCTTAAATAAATAAGCTATTAACAACACACTCAGTACAACAAAGTACTAAAAGTTTTAACAAATCACCACAAAATATGTCTTTGTATTAAACAATATACAATAAAATTTGATTTGTTTACGATTGCCAGTCTTCCTACATGAAGAATCACTTGCCTAGAATGATTGTGGCACTGTAGGCACCGTCGAGATTGCACAGAAGTATAGACTAGGCACACACGTCTTTGGGCAACATTCAAAGGCCACTTTTGCACCTATAAAAATACATGTCCAGCATATAGCTTTTATTTTGTCACTAGAAATAAATAAATAGTCAATAAATAATAATGATAAAATAAATAACAACCACAATGTGTAGTTAAAAGATACACAAACTCTCTAGCAGATTCAAGACTTTGTTGCAGTTCTTTGCTCTGAAGAAGTTCACTCCAGCTGGGAGATCTTGTGAAGTCCCCATACTGTCAGAAGCTGTGAGATCTTGCTTGTGAAGTCCCCGTACTGTTCATGGCAAGAGCTTTGTCAGTCTGACCCTTTAACTAGACACTCTGATCTTTTGTTCTATGCGAATTGGTGGCGTTTCCTGCTAGGAGCCTACTAAAATCTGCATTATATTGTCCAGATCGTCAAGCATGGCTTCTCCCTTACAAAACGGACTTAGAGGAGCGTTCACTAGATTAGCGTAGCTTTCAGCACATGTTGAGCCAGAATTTGGGAAGGAATGCAACACTTCTTCAGCACTTAATGGAGTCAACTTCATTCCGTTAGAAATGGATGAGAACATGTCATAGTCGCAAACAGAAAAGTCGAAGTCACTGAAAACTTCATCGACTCGAAATGAAGACTGATAGATTGTTGTTAATGATGCTTCGGTTACACTAGTAAACGGTGATTTTTCCATGACAGGTTCTACTTTTATATCAGAGTACGCTGCTTTTGGACCTACAAATGTGTCTATGGATGGCAATGGCCCAGATTGTGATGATGTGTCCATTTTGGAATGATCCTCGTGTTCTGGCAGGAAATCTATGACTGTTGAGTTAGGATCAACTTCAGGTATGGTAAATGTAGAGCAAGTTGTTAGTGATTGCATACCCTCTTTGAGGAGCTCTGCCTCTATGTGTTTGAGCGTGTTGAGAATAAGTACAGATCTAAGCAATGGTGGTTCAACCCTTTTTACATTTTTTGTTTGCAGCTTTCCGACAGAGATGTCGAGGATGGATTGACGCTGATGTCCTGCCGACTTTTCATAGTCAAAATCTTCTAGTTTTCGTTTTGCTCCTTGACCCATTTTGATAACAGCGTAGAACATTCTTCCTGTAAATACAACATAAAATTAAAAGTACTCGATAAACTAGGTAGGAAGGTTGGAATGTTTTGTCGTAATTACTTTATTATTGGATATATTGGATAGGAATGGTCGACTGAAGAGTAACACTTGACATTGTGAAAATGGTTTAGTGTCATCAAGGTCATACATTTGCAGATGCAACTAAAAACCATATACATGTACAACAACAAAAAACGTTGGTCAGGTGACCTACTTTTGAATTGAATTGGGTTTTAAGGCGCACCAACACATGAAAGGTTATATGGCGCCTAACAGGCATGAACATGCCAGGCTCATCCTCCATGTACATCGAGATAAAATATGGAAAATGGGCCTAGAACCTTCTCACCCTGAACTGCAGAGTTGCTGCAAATTCTATCTGAATATGTAGTACTCATCTAGATGTCTATTATGAAGTGTTGAGAGTGTAGCCACAACTCTGCTGTTTCTAGTCAGACATGGCTAGTTTTTCAATTTGTCCATGTTTTCTTCTATGACCTGGATAACTATTTAATAAATATATATGTTAGGGGATGGCAGGGGGTAGTCGTGGTTTTTTTTATTATGTAAGCCGATTAATATTGTTTCTGATTTTAATGGTGTAGATGAGCTGCATCCCCAGGCCTTTTTCTGCCCATTTTGGGGAAAAATGTAATCGCTTTACGCCTCAAATTGGGAATTTTATACGTTAGTTGTATATAAATATCAGGTTGTTTTAATTGCCTGGTTTCAATACATGATACATGATTTAAATATTGTAATTTTTATAGTATTTCCTTGTAAACAGTTGTATATTTGACCTGACTTTGTAAAAAAAAAATTTTTTTATTACAAAAGGAAGGGGAAATTTATTTCAGAATTGGGAAAAAACAACCATATTTGGCATTGGGAACGGGTCCGAGACCCGTGAGAATAGTAGAAAAAGGCCTGATCCCATATTTAAAGGATTTAATGATTGAATAAGGCCAATAAAAAAAATTCTGTTTGCTGTAACCCTAACAACTGTATTATTTTTATGCTATCGACGATCTTTTTTTGAAGACAACATCGGAAAAAGGGAGATTAAAACCATAATGTACATGAAATCAATTGGGATATGGTTTTTAATTACTCCATCTCAAGCTCCTAGATCTAGTAACTATTTCACTATGTACTCATGAAAATCAAGCTTAACAAGAGCTTTCGGAGAACAGCGCAGCTCGACTATTCGATTTTTCAGAGAATTATAAATTATATAGCCAGTATATTACATCAGAAAACAAGGCTAATTACTACAAGTATGGTAATTTGACGGCATTGTTTGATGAGCAAAGAGACTATCGTCGCATGTCGTAATGAATAGGTGAGCATCTGTTTTTATTTTAAAATGCCACGTTTTTTTGAATGAATCGGAGATCAAGGACAGAATGATTTGCAGGGTTCTGGAAATATTTCTACGTCACAGTGTGTACAATTAACCAGTTGACAGAAAAAAAGAAGTATTGTATTCATTTTAAGGTGCGACAAGCAAAGAAACAAGACAAAAATGTTATTAAAAATATTAACTTGGCCCCCAATTTCTGCAATCATGGTAATGTTCCTACGGCTTTGTATTTTAACTAAAGGGAATTAGATGAAAGCAAGAGGCGTGAATAGGGATTCCCTTATTAGGGTTCCCTAGGAATTGTTTGAGAAGTAGTAGCAGTAACCTTATTCATCAAAAGCGAAAGTTCAGAACTTGAGAAAAAGGTTTCGTGATTTTTCTGAAATCGCGAAAACCCATGACATGCGCATATCGCTAAGTTATGCAACTTATTTGTGTGGTATGCACTTCCACATACGTTTATTTACAGACTATATCAATGAAATACACCAAATACCTCATAAAAGCGCATTGATAAACGAGTGCTTTGAGTAAAAGAAATGTGTATTTTGTTACGAAAAAATCTTCGGCAAAATTATCTAAACAAAAACATAAGGTCACGTGGGCCTGTCAATCATTATTTTGACACATTAAATTTGCAAATTAAGAAAGAGTTATCTGATTTGATTGGTGGAAGGTCCAGATTATTTGTAAACTATTTCTGAAAGTAGCTATGTTTATGGTTGGAAGGTCACGGACATAATTGCCGCGATTTCATTGGCCAATGGACACACGTCTGACGGTCGTGTCAGGATAAGTTGTTGTCAAATGGTGTGAAAGGCGCGTGTGGGTTAATTAGTTGTTTATTGAAATAATGCCACAAATTAAGCTGCCTGGGGCGAGATTGTTGAGTGTTCCGAAAGTTGTTTGATCTTATTAACAGTCGCTAGTGGCGAAAAACGGCCAGTTTTATTCAGTTATCAGAAAGAAATTCTGATATGGCTAGTTTGCCACTTGATTTGTTCTGAAATGGAAATGTCCGTCGGGCAAGTGGCGGGCAACCAGATTTGCGAAGGTCACTTGCCCGCACCCAAAATCCACTTGCCCGGGGCGTCGGACAACCGTATTTCCGGAACCCTGACGTGTTTTTGTTCTGAAGCTTGATTGCTATTTTATCCAAGATATGCTTCGATCTTGGATAATTATTCGAAGAATTGGCATCTCAGAAAGATATTAACAGAACAAGAGGCCCAAGACGGCCTGTAATGCTCTACTTGCTATAATTATGGTGTCCATGGTGAGGTGGGTGGATAGAAGGATTGTGTGTCAGATATGGCAATATCAAACTAGTTTTATATAAACTGTCTTCAATTACCAAGATATGGGGGAGGGATGTATTTGGCTCAAGTTTGGCTGGCTTTAAAACAAATCCAACTTTCGACCACAGCGTCACCATTTGAACAAACTTGGTAGAGGACCATAAGCTGAGTGTTAATACAAAATATTAAACTGTTGGCTCCTGTAATTTCAGAAAGAATTTTGTTTAAGTTTGTCCCTATATAAGTCTATATAAAACATATCCGAGGATAGGGCCAAATTAGGGTCACCATTTGAACAAACTTGGTAGATGACCATAAGCTGATGGTGAATACAATACAACATATTAAACCTCTGGCTCTTGTAGTTTCAGAGAAGACTTTTTAAAAAGTTTTTCCCTATTTAACTCTGTGTAAAACATGTGATCCCTGTGGAGGGGCCGAATTTGACACCAGGGTCACCATTTAAACAACTTGATAGAGGACCATAAGCTGAGGATAAATACAAAATATTAAGACTCTTGCAGTTTTCAGAGAAGAAGATTTTTATATTTTTTCCTATACATGTCTATATAAAACTGTGACCCCTGGGGCAGGGCCAAATTAAACCCCAGGGTCACCATTTGAACAATTTGTTTAGAGGAACATAAGCTGATAATAAATACAAATATTAAAGCTTTAGCTTCTGTAATTCCAGAAGGTTTTCGAAGTTTTTCCCTATATAAGTCTATGTAAAACTGTCACCACTGGGGCGGGGCAAAATTTGAGCCTAGGGTAACCATTTGAACAAACTTGGTAGAGGATTCATAAGCTGATAATAAATAAAAAATATTAACCTTTATCTCTTGTAGTTTCATAGAAGTAGATTTTTGAAGTTCTTCCCTACAACTCTATGTAAAACTGATCCAACAAGGGCCCTAAAGCTCCCAATTAAAGAAAAAATAACCAAGGTTTCTTATGAGGAAAAAAAGAAATTTAAAAAAATAAAACAAAAAGTAAGAAATTTAAAAAAATAAAATTTACATTAAAAAATATTAAAAAAAGCATCCAGTCAGATTTTAACCTACGTCCCTGGGTTTCCAGAGTACATGACCAAATATTGAAAAAGGGCCATAACTGTGGTGTTACTTGTTCGATCTGGCTGGTTTTGGGAAAGATTGAATACAAAATGAAGGCGCTAGAGTGTTCACAAGGCTAAAAATCACATAATTCAAGGGCATATCACTCCGGAGTTCCTGATCCGATATAGCTGGTTTTTGAACTTGTCCGAGCTTTCGTTGATATTAACAATCTGTAAAAGTTTGGTAAAGATCAAATAATAAATAAAGGTGCTAGAGTGTTAGAGTGCTAATCATTTCCAACACAGACAAATGAGCTTGCTGAATCATATCTACGTAAAGTCTATAACGAAAGTGAACGTAGAAAAAAACACTTCTGTTTGACCTAATACATTTTTCTTTTTTTTTATCTTGTGTAGTCTATAACAAAAGTAAAAGTAGAAAAAAGTTTCGTTTGACCTAAATGCATTTTTTTATCTGCCTGCCCTTTTATAATTAGGCCTAAAAAAATTGTGTGTTTCTGGTAACATGTTCAAAATTGGTAGGTAGGGTAGGTCGGATTTTATTTTTTTTTAAAGGATTGCTTTTTATGAACGCAAAGGAGATGACTGAATTATGTACTATAATTACTGTAATTATAATTGTTTTCCATTTGCTCTTCACTTGTGTACATACATACTTTATATTGTTATTATTCATTTTTTCGAAATGGACCAAAAAAATGTCAGGGTCGGGTGACCCGAACCACACAATTTTATTTTTTTAGGCCTTAATGCACTAGGAGCATCATGTATGTCTTAAATCCACAGGGTCTACCAATATCTAATATTACCCGTATTGGTGATGTCTTATCCTCTGGGCATCCCCGCCGACACCCCCTCCCCCACTGTTGGAGGAAAACACCGATATATATATGCATAATGGTAACAACCTATAGCGGAGATCCTTCCTAATTTAAGGCATTAATTTTACAATGAAATCGTCTAAAAAATTATGACAAAGAAAAAAGTAATAAAAAAGTATAAAACTTAGCGCGAAGAAATAAGTAATAGAAAAGTATTCAACTTAGCATGCGGTCTCAAAAAAAATCATGTTGACATAGCTTAAGTTTGGGGCAAGTGACATTTTGGGCAGGGCAAGTGGATTTACAAAATATTTCCAGTCCCCTGAATTACAAAAATGCCACCATTTTATGAGTTGACTTTATCAACATGTCTGTTTTTTGCGCAGGTGCATTTTTTCAAGGAAATAAGCTGGATTCTTACAAATATTGTGTGCTTGAAAGTTCAAAGATTAAATATTAATCCAAAACCAAATGAGTGATGGTCGATTCCAATTTTTGAAGATTTTATTGGATGAAAAATTGCTGTCTTTGCAATAAAAATAAAAAGCCAACCTGTTGACCCGATTTTTTTTGGAGCATGTTATCGGAAACATAACTATTTTTTTAATGGTCTATAGCTACTCATTCACAATGACAATTCTATGGTTACCATTTGGTAAAACAGTAGATTTTCTCTCCTTGATAAAGTGTTATTCAATACTGACTTCTATTACACTGTACTTTTCAAAATCCATATATTACAGATGTGTGCAATTAGTTTCTTTTAATTGAGCAATCAGCAATGTCATCTGTACTTGTTACGTCCTTACAAAGAACTTCTTACATGATAACCTTGTATTCAACAAATGGGGATCTGGGCAGGACTCGCGTTGGTTTCCAAAAGGTTGTGAAAAATCGAATAATTATACAGGAGAACCACTACGCTCCCAACATATCAAAAAAATTGTAAAAAAAACCCACCCCTTCCTAAACCTGGAATTGAAGTCAGGTTTTTTCCCAGCTATCGCGGTCACACGATTTTGATTTCTGGTTTATACCGACTGGCGCCAAACTATAATATGTAAAAAATAATATTTATGCCTACCTGTCTAACAGTGGTCAGGATAGTTCATAAAATTACTTAAAATCGCCTCCGGGACTTCAAAGAACAAACGTTATTAAGGATAGAACTGTTTCTGAGTAAGAAGCCACTATGAATAGGAACATGATCTAACCGATAATTGCAAAAGGTAAACAGAAATACCCAAGGTTTATAAATTGCATTTCAATTTTTCGTGGACTTCCCTGTCTATTTTTAGAATTCCGGAAAGCCAATAGCACTTGGTGACAAATGTTTTCTCTTCCCTGTTGAAAAAACATCCTTATTCAGAAGAAAGGAAGAATTTCCTATTTGATAAACTAATATTACAATCTACTAACATGTCTGAGTAACAATTAAATCAACGATTTTAGCATCTTTATACTAAATATCATAAAATGAGTTGACAAGTTTGTTGATTTCTCCGACAATTCACCCCCAGCAAGTGCGAGCCTCGTTTTGATTTCAAAGGAAAATTTCTTATTTTTCCATCACTGCTCGGAGGTAAATTAAGACCAGAAATCCTATGAATTAACCATTTTTAATAACCATAATTAGAACACAAACAAAGAATGTCTAATCGATATGTTTTATATATCTAACGTTGCCAAAACTGATGTAGAAATAATCACTTTCCAAGAAACGCGAAAATCGGTGACAGGTCAGAAAAAAGTAGAGAAGATAACGGTAAAATCACAACTTACCACTGCAAATCCTTGTTTCATCGGGTAAGTCTTTGTTCAGGCTGCATATCAGAACCTCGTTCCAACTCGTTCAACATCAGTTTTACATATAGCCTGTGTATTAAGTGAATAGAATCAAAAGTTTTGAGAGAAAACAACTTCAAAAGATTGAAAAACGGTCCTTCGCCTTCATCACGATCCGAGATTGAGGTTAGCTCCTCCCATTTCAGAAGAAAATGCCTTCACGAAATTTGATTGGCCTGCAGAAAAGATAATTTACCGATGTTAAATTACTTATCCTAAAATTCACAAAACTTTGCATGAAAATATTTCGTAAAGCGTAAATAAAAATTTAAATAGAAAAATCAATTATTATTTATTTTATTTTATTTTTATTTTGACCTATATTTTATATTGACCAATCAAAGAGGGAAAATCAATGTAATGTGTCGAAAATCTCCAATGCAACACAACGTAAACAGAAAGTCGTCCTTCACATACTCTTAGTGACCTACTTAACGGTTGAGCTCTGAATCATCAGGTCTTTGCATTTTCTTTAGTTTTTCGTCTTATCGTTATTTTAAGGAAAGCGAATATGTCTTAAATTCTGGCCTTCTGAGTCGAAATAGCAGGTGCGCGATATTTCATCCGATCTATGCATGCTATGAGTATGCCTACTGTGATCCAGTGCATGTCCAGTCGTGTCCGCTCTTTGCATCTTTTTTCTCTCCAAATTAAAGGGACACGCGGCAGTTTTGAAGAAAAATTATCACCACCATTTTATCAGTCAGTATAGAGACCTACTTTTGATTTGCATATATCACGATAATGAAATAATTAGTTTTCACCACCCATCCCGTTATTCTACTTCTGTCTGTCCGTCCGTCGGACTCCGTCCTGCAACACCACATTTCTGGTGCTGCAGCGCGCTTGTTAGTAAAAGCCTGAAAGCCTGAATAAAATTGCTGCACAACTTTTAAAACTACTTGTGCATAAAACATATTAAAAACGTAGTTTCTGTATTTAGGGGATGGGGTGGTTGATGCTGCTCACATGCTGTTTTTTAACGTTTAAAAACTTGTTAATTATGAGCATGACAGTAGCCACGGGCACATGCCTATATATATAATAAATAGTCAGAGCCAAAGAAAAAATATTACAGTTGTCTTTCAGTAATCTGAAGACTAAACCTATCTGGCTTCCGTGGCGGTACCAGGACACACGTGTATGTCACCGTCCGCCAGCGCAGCTTTAACACTTGACCTTATTTCCAACTGGGTGGGGCACTACTTTAGAAAGGTGGGGTGAAGTGCTTAGCCACCTGGGCTGGGAGGGTGTTCCACAAGGGGATAATCCTTGGGAAGTAGCTGTATTTAAAAGCCGGACGAAGTTGCCAGGCTGAACTTATTTGAGGGTGCTGACCGAACGCGTTGGAGTAAGGTAGTCTGTGACCGGTATATATATTCTAGATCATTGACGACCTTGAAGAATTCTCGTTCCGATCACAGGAACAGCAGGACGTGTTCATCTACAGCTATCTACAGCTCACCAGGCGATGTCGACGCGTACTGCGGGAGGATCAACAACTGTGCCCTTGATACATTAACCTGCACGTTTATATAGTTTTAAATTGTGGTATACACTCATGTTTTAAGCTGTATTGTCGTGGCTGCGCTTACCGAATGCTGGATTAACCCTGCGAGATATACACCTAGCTGTCGTATGATGTAGTGCCCCCCCCCCCCCCCCCCCCGCCCCCACCCCCCACCAAACACCCTACAGGAGAGAGAGAAGAGGGTAGAGAGAAGAAAAAATAGTGTTGTAGTATATGATAATATGTATATATAAATAGAAGGCTGAAAACTTAATTTCACACTCGTTATCGGAATTTTTTGTTTACCTCTTTAATGGTCCGTGCGTAAATGGATCAGGTATACATTTTCCTTTGTTTCTGCAACATTGGTTTACCAAAATTGGAAAAATCCATCAACAATTACAAAAAAAAATCCAGACAAGATGGAGGTCTGCACAGAAAATACAATATAAATCCGTCAAGCGACAGTTACGGATTTTTTAAGTATTAATATTGTTATTATTTTTTGTTTTATTATTATTATTTTTTTTAATGTATTTTTATTATTTATTGATTAATTTATATATTGATTTATTTTTTGATTTTTTGATTTTTTTATATATATTTTTTTATTTACCTTGGTTCTTTTTTCTTTAATTGGGAGCTTAGGGCCCTTGTTGGATCAGTTTTACATGGAGTTATTGGGAAGAACTTCAAAAATCTTCTCCGAAACTACAAGAGATGAAGGTTTAATATGTTTTTATTTATTATCAGCTTATGAATCCTCTACCAATTTTGTTCAAATGGTGACCCTGGGGTCAAATTTGACCCCGCCCCAAGGGTCACAGTTTTACATAGACTTATATAGGGAAACATTAAAAAAATACTCTTCTCTGAAACAACAAGAGCCAAACGTTTAATATTTTGTATTTACCATCAGTTCAAATGGTGACCCTGGGGTCAAATTTGGCCCCGCACCAAGGGTCACAGATTTACATAGACTGATATAGGGCAAAACTTTAAACAATCTTCTTCTATGAAACTGCAAGAGCTAAAGGTTAAATATTTTGTATTTATTATCAGC
Source organism: Cyrtodaria siliqua (assembly GCA_037043455.1). Lineage (NCBI taxonomy): Eukaryota > Metazoa > Mollusca > Bivalvia > Adapedonta > Hiatellidae > Cyrtodaria > Cyrtodaria siliqua. The sequence continues at coordinate 99,574 of JAWPHD010005154.1, forward strand.
TCATGTTCCTCTACAAATTTTGTTCAAATGGTGACCCTGGGTTCTAATTTGGCCCCATCCCAGGTGTCACAGCTTTACATAGACATATATCAGGGACATTTTTTAAAAATCTTCTTCACCGGAACTACAAGAATCAAAGGTTTAATATTTTGTATTTACACTCAATTTATGGTCCTCTACGAAATTTGTTTGAATGGTGACCCTGTCACCAAGGTCACATATTTTACATAACATCTTCTTCACCGAAACTACAAGAATCAAAGGTTTAATATTTTGTATTTACACTCAATTTATGGTCCTCTACCAATTTTGTTCAAATGGTGACCCTGTGGTCAAATTTGACCCCGCCCCAGGTGTCACAGTTTTACATAGACTTATATAGGGAAACATTAAAATAATATTCTTCTCTGAAACTACAAGAGCCAAAGGTTTAATATTTTGTATTTACTATCAGCTTATTATCCTGTACCAGGTTTGTTCAAATGGTGACCCTGGGGTCAAATTTGGCCCCACCCCAAGGGTCACAGTTTTACATGGACTTATATAGGGAAACATTAACAATATATTCTTCTCTGAAACTACAAGAGCCAAAGGTTTAATATTTTGTATTTACCATCAGCTTATTATCCTGTACCAGGTTTGTTCAAATGGTGACCCTGGGGTCAAATTTGGCCCCGCCCCAAGGGTCACAGTTTTACATAGACTGATATAGGGAAAAACTTAAAACATCTTCTTCTCTGAAACTACAAGAGCTAAATATTTAATATTTTGTATTTATTATCATCTTATGTTCCTCTACAAAGTTTGTTCAAATGGTGACCCTGGGGTCTAATTTGGCCCCGCCTCAGGTGTCACAGTTTTACATAGACATATATAGGGGACATTTTTTAAAAATCTTCTTCACCGAAACTACAAGAATCAAAGGTTTAATGTTTTGTATTTACACTCAATTTATGGTTCTCTACGAAATTTGTTTGAATGGTGACCCTGTCACCAAGGTCACATATTTTACAGACTTATATATGGACAGACTTAAAAAGTATTCCTGTCTGAAATTACAAGAGCCAACGGTTTAATATTTTGTATTTACACTCAGCTTATGGTCCTCTACCAAGTTTGTTCAAAAGGTGACCCTGGGGTCAAATTTGGCCCCGCCCCTGGGTCACATGTCAAACTTTATTTGAGGGTTTATATTAACGAAAGTTTGATTTGTTTTAAAGCTAGCCGAACTTGAGCCAAATACATCCCTCCCCCTATATCTTGGTAATTGAAGACACATTGTAAAAAACTAGTTTGAAACTGCCATATCTGACACACAATCCTCACCCCACCCCCCCCCCCCCCCCCCCCCACCGCCTCCACCCCCTTTCCCAACACACACACATACACATACACTCCACCCTTCCCCACCATGGACACCATATAGCAAGTAGAGCGATATAGGCCCTCTTGGGCCTCTTGTTGGTGAAGTTTATGCTCGCATGTTTCGCATTTAAGGTTTGATCTAGAAAACAGACTTGCGTGATGTATTTATGCCGGGAACGTGCGTATGGGGTCCTACCATCGTGGCTCTGTCGTAGGCACATGCTATCATAAGAGCCATGAGTCTCACGTCTACGTCAGGACATTTCTGTCAACGTGGTTGTTCCAGTGGCGATCTTGGCTGATGTCTATGCACAGATACTTTGCATCGGACACCGTAACGTCACACTTTAACCTGCAACCTCACCATGGCCATTTCTTGAAAAGGATTTGACCTATATGTCCCTATATGTGCATGAAACTTCGCACACACATATATATATATATATATATATATATATACTGAACCAAACAGCTAACGCACCAATAGACAATACCTTTATAACAATCAATAAATCAAAATAGATTTCATTCTGAACGAGATAAATATCTGGTCAATAACGACTGTAAATTAAACAAAATAAAAAATCAAATTGCTTAGAAACCTATGGAAAATAAACAAAAAATAAACGAATAAAAAATTATTCGAAAAAAAGGTGGTGCGTTAGAACTTTGGTTCAGTATATATATATAAAACTTACATATAATTTGAGAATCCATAATCTATAGACACAATATAAACGGCTTTAACCAGCCGGACCAAACCCCAAAACTGGAGCTTCGAATCAACTCATTTACGCATATTTAATCACGGGTATTTTAAGAACCTGTTAATAAACCTATACTATTAATCGGCACATACTTATACATTATTATATGACTCGAACACCTGGATAGAGTTTTGATAAACGGTTTTATAGTGTAATTTTGACGTTATTTGGCGGGTTAGTTTCTTTAACCCAAGGAATGTCGTTACACATGTCCAGTAAATATGACTTTCATTTTGGCAAAGTTATGCCCCCTCGTATACAACTTTAACCTGCAACCTAAGCTCATAACTGGCCATAACTTTAAGAAACTAACCCTGCAAATAACGGCAAAATTACACTCAAAACGGTTCTCAAATTCTGTCCAGGTGTTCAGGTCATATAATAATGTATATATGTGCCGATTAAAAGTAAAGGTTTATTTACGGTTTCTTAAAATACTCGTGATTGAATATGCGTAAAATGAATTATGAGTTGGTAACTCTTAATTCGACGCTCCAGTTATGGAGTTTAGCCTGGCTGGTTAAAGTCGTTTATATTGTGCCTACAGAGTCTGAATTCTCAAAATATTTAAGTTATATAATTATATACATCTTCGGAAGTAGGTTTAGAAACGGCGGACATGTTGTAAAATTTGACAGTTGTTGGCGGGATAGTTACTTTAAAAAGTATTAAAAGGTATTTGTCGAGGAGTTCATGACGTTGCGTTGTAAACTCTTCTCGCCTCTGACCTCTGCGGGTTCGAACCCTACTAGGAGCTCAACTTGTAAGTGAGAAAGTGTCGATTCTTACGGATGACGGGATAGAACTGGTTTTACACAGGAATGTAACAATTTAAACAAAAAATAAATACTTATCATATATTTATTCTAAAATATATTTAAAATAAGAAAATTGGTTGATACAAAAGTTGATACTTAGAAATTTTGTTCAGTGTACACAACCGGCCTTACACATTGCACCATTAAATCCAGCGATGGTTCCGAGAGAAAGAAAAACAAACCATAGTCACTATAACATATTAATGAAAACTTCATTGTCAAGAACACATCACTGTAGCCTTATTACCACGTACTCTCATGGAGTATTTGCATCATTCTCAAAGTGAAACAAACTGCAACAGATAAAATATTACTTATCCGTATAGAATTATACATTCTTAAGTCTAAGATAGATGTATTCATAATTAAGGGTATGTGGGAGGGGAAACGCTGTAAATAGCACCACGATATATAGTCTGTCATATCTCGAATGAGTATAACGTGTGTATTAACTGTATTATATAAGTTGAATGTAGAGTTTTTTATTAACCCTTGCCGTGTGGCATAATGCCTTTTTCCCCACGAGCATTTCAAAGACAATTACGGGTACGAAGAGTTCGATAGAAGCCGACATCCATCGTCCAAAGAAGTTTACTATAGAACAGCGATAGTAAAGTTGATATAAGTGGAGAAGTCCAGAAAAGCGGTAGTAAAGTTGATAGAAGTGGAGAAGTCCAGAAAAGCGGTAGTAAAGTTGATAGAAGTGGAGAAGTCCAGAAAAGCGGTAGTAGAGTTGATAGAAGTGGAGAAGTCCAACGTAGGCAGTCCGTTGATGTTAACTATCTCGAAGAAGATAAATTGTAGATTTTGGCCAATCGGATTGCCTGTGGAATTGTGACGAAAACGTTTCAGCCAATTGACATGTCGCCAGTACATAGATATATCCGCCCTATTGTTGATGTCGGAGTATATTGACAATAGTTTATATAACATAGTTGCACGTGCTTTATGCACGTGCTGTTGTTTGTCGGAGGTATCGTCCTGGTTTGATTGGTTGAAGTGGATAAATGATTGACAACTGGCGACATGTTAATTACGAGGGAGCGCGTCAATTTGTAGAAAGGAGATCAATCCTGTTGATCGTGCTGCACGTTGCCCGGGCTTCTCCGCTGTCTACACCCTCGTATTGATAGCCTTTAGTACTGTATATACCCCATGTATAAACACCCTCATATGCTGGTATAGTGGTACATTTATACAAACATTTATACCCAAAGGGTATCGTATACGACCCATGTAAATCTCGCAGGTGTCAATCCAATCTCAATAAACTCAGACCCTTTATCACGCTACGATACTCATTCAAAAAGTTTTTCTTCTCGCCCTATGGCACTGGGCCTTTTGGCGAACTTTTCAGTAGACGGTTAAGGATGCAGGAGAGTCCGGGAGTAGAAGCTAGGCTAGCATCCCTCGTCAAAAGTGGTTTACTGTAGAATCGCAGTAGTAGATTTAAGTCCAACGTAGATAGCCTGTCAGTAGGTGATTAAGGTTTTCTCGAAGAAGTTTAAAGTTTCTGTGAAAGATTATGGCCAATCGGATTGACCTAGTCACAGTTATGCAGGCAATCCGATTGGCCATAATATTCCACAGCAACTTTAATCTTCTTCGAGAAAAACTCGAAATCGTCTCATCCAATCAGGGGACTCTTTTTCTTCTTCTTCCTATAATGTGCAGGGTTCCTCTGGAACATACTCGCACATGTGTTGAACTATGTACAAATTGTGAAAGGTCCAAATGTAGTTAAAAAACATCTCTGATTGGGGTCTACGCAATCCCCGCACCAGTCCCCGCTCGGAAGGCATCGATAGATTGGGCGTTGACTAGGCTGGATAGTAGGGAGTGCCAAAGCCGGATTCCTGATGAAGGAGTCCTTGTACGCATTGACTCGGGTGAAGGGGATGAGGAATCTGCTTGAGTGTCCTCTAGTGTAAGCACCTGTCGGATGGAGGTATGGTGATGCCGGGATTTCAACAAGCTGGTGTACAATCCGGTACATCATGACGGCTTTTGTTTGTTGTCGTCGGACTTGAAGCTCTTCCAATCCCAAATCTTGAAGCATTGTGGTGACACTGCTGGTTCGCCGATAATCGCCAGTGGTAAACCGAGCTGCCCAAGCTTGGTGATGTTTGATTTGATAGATGGGTCCCAAACAGTCGATGCATACTCTAACTGTGGACGTACTATTGATTTGTAGCACGTTGATTTTAATTGTTTGGGGCATGTGGACAGGTATCTGCGATGGAACGCTGTGGTGTTGTTTAACTTCTTTGTAGGTCCTTTGAGTCTATATGGCTGTTCCATGATATGGTACTATCAATGGATACTCCCAAGTATTTGGCCTTGGATGTCATTTTCAGTTCCTGCCCATGAATGGAGTATATGGCTGGGACGATCCGTCTCTTGTTTGTTATTCGGATGACCTCGCACTTGTCCAGTCCATTTGCCAGTCCTTTTCCCATTGTTGAAGACAGTCCAGGTTTGCTTGTAATAGCTCTGCGTCGTTGTCCGAGTTGATTACTCTGTACAGCAGGCTGTCGTCAGCAAAGAGGCTAAATCGAGATTCAACTTTTTACGTCAAGTCGTTTATGTAAACTAGGAACATCAGGGGAGCCATGACTGTTTCTTGGGGAACGCCTGAAGTGACAGGGGCTGATGATGATGATTGGCCTTTGAGCACAACCGGTTGTTTTCTGTCAGCTAAAAAGCTGTTTATCCACTCAAGGGTCTTGCCCGGACACCGTAGTGGAGGAGCTTGAATGCAAGGCGCTTATGAGGGACTTTGTCGAAGGCCTTGCTGAAGTCGAGCAGAATGTCATCTATCAGTTGTTTGTCATTTAGACTGGATGCTAAGTCCTGGAGCGTGATAATGAGCTGGCTCTCACAGGATCTCTTCTTTCTGAAGCCATGTTGTCTGTCAGATAGAATATTATTTATTTCAAAAAACTTCATCAAGTGACTATGGATGATGTGCTCCATGACTTTACAGCAAATAGATGTTAGGGACACTGGTCTGTACTTGGAGGCTTTGCTCTTATCGCCTTTCTTGAATATTGTTTAGCAGGTGAGGCTGGAGAGACGAATGCTCCTTTCCAGTCATCGGAAGTCTGTCCCTGCTCTAATAGAAATGCTAGAGCTGAATATATTGAAGATGCAGTCTCTATCAAGAATCTTGACGAAATCTGGTCGGGTCCGGTCGCTTTATGCGGGATGAGGCCTTGGAGGAGTTTAAGTACCCTTTTCTCATGAATCTGGATGGGTGAGGCAGTCGGGGTGCTACTAGTGTCGAGCCATCACATTTCTTACTCTTCTCGAAGAAGTACAGTGTCTTACTGGTCTTTGTGTCGCTGCATGACCGTGTCGCTGACATACTCATTGTAAGTGTTTCGGCAAGCTGCTTGAGTATCTTTCTGTATGTGTCTGTACTTTGTTTGGTTGGTCAACGGACAGGAGATTAGAAGCGTCCCAAGTAGGTCAATCTCGGGTGCACGTGAAGATTCCTGCGTCGTTACCGCCAAGTAGATCAATCCTGTTGATTGAGAATCCCGTATGATGTCCTAGAACTGGCACAAAATGGTGAACGACTCCCGGAACGTCTACCCCTAAACGTTTGCAGTGATGATAATACAGCATTTTCCATTCTGTGTCTGCTCCATTGTCTCTTCCGCCATATACGCCGTCGTTTGCTGCGTTATCAGTTTCCCCGAATTGATATGGTGACGCCAGCACACGACTAGTGTTGATCTCGCAGTTATCCATCATTATTGGCGGCGATCGCCGCCTCTATTTCAGACGGTATATGATCGCCGCTTCTTTTTCAGACGGCATATTGGAAATGGTATGGGGTTGGCCTTATCTAAAGTTGTTTTGTTATGTTTTTTCCTTCATGCTAATTATTAATGATCAATTTAATTGAATAAAACTGAATAAATTTATTTCATAATTTAATTCTTCTTATAACACACACACACGAAAATAAAATAAAAGTTTGGTAGTAAAATATGTTTTTTCTTTCAGTTCTTAAATTCTATTATAAGTCGTGGGTTCGATTCCCGTCATTGCCATATGCGTTGTGTCCCTGAGCAAGACACTTTATCTGCATTGCTTAGTACTGGTTCAACCCAGGAAGACATCGAGAGTGATTCAAATAAGTTCATAGAGCTTTCGTTACAATCGATGTAAACTAAATAAGTTTAAACTAAATTCTATTTTAATTTTAAAACCAAGAACATGTGTTACGACATTGCATGATTATTCCACTGTAAACAAAGGTAACAGAGATTGTCTCTTCCGAGTAAGATCTAACCTGCAGCTTGATTATTTATTTTTTTGTGGGGTGGGGTGTAATGTTTTGTTACCACACACTTTAAAGACGGTAACAGAGACTGTCTCTTTTGAGTAAGATCTGATATGGTCGCCAAAATAAAAACAAACTCACATGGGATTTAGAAAATAATATTTTGGCTACGGGGGTGGGGGTAGGGGGTGTAATGTTTTGTTACCACACACGTAAAAGACAGTAACAAAGACTGTCTCTTCCGAGAGTAAGATCTGACATGGCCGCCAAATTAAAAAAAAACTCACATGGGATTTAGAAAATAATATTTTGGCTATATGGTAAATGGAGAAAAAAATAGGCTCCTAATTTGGCATATGGAAAAAAACTAACAGAGGCTCAGTTGTTGTTTTTAATTATGTTTTTTTTTACTTCTGGCATATCACAAAAAGTGTCTGGTTGACGCATTTCTGCTGAGTTATGTCCATTATTCACAAATTATGTAATATTTGTTTTGTGTATGCCCACAAAGCTATACATTTTCTTTCAAAGTGCCAGACTAATCTACATAAATATGCAATGATGTGCAGAGCGCAATTATATCTAAGCAATAAGTGCAGTTGTATATTAATGTTTTTTGTAAAATAGCCAAATTGCAAAATTTCAAAATACAGTTTTACAACAAATGCATCATTTCGCACTATAAGGCCTTTAACGGAATGAGGCTATTAATTAAAATATCTTGTTACTTCATTATGCCCAATTCCATTACAAAGTCTATCATATAAATTATTTTTACGCCGCTATGTGATACTTTGTATCACAGTTTTCTTGTCCATTACTTGTATCCGCCTCAGTAGACTACAAAAAACGGCCCCCAGAAGAGCCACGGCCTTGCCCTAGTGCGGGGTGTAGGCCTGATCATTACGTGTTGTCGAATTGGCTTTCCAAGAGAATACAGAAATTGGCCATTCCCATAATTTGGTCAATTATCGACGATGTTGATGGTAATCACGTTTTGAATGATCCTCTGCGGGCCTGGAATTCTGAATATGGCCACGTCCTGCTGGTCCGGTGGTCTGAACGAGAAGGTTTTTACGATACTCTACACTATACTAGGATCTGACAACATTGCATTGGAGGTCACGTCAGATTGACCTTACAATAATGAATTAGCCAATCAGATTTCAGCCTACACAATTGCTCGGTATAGACTGCTTCAGTGTACGCTTGTCCGTAACTTTTAGCTTATAAAACACAAAATATGTCGCAAGATGACCATAGTGGTTGGGGCTTACTCAGGAAAGAATCAATGACGGTGAATGTAAATGCAACTTTTAAAATATGTTAAATATATAAACAATTATCAAAAAAAACAAAACAAGCGAATACAAAGATGAAATATGAAAAGACTGTTCTCATGAACGTTTAAGACGTTCCTAGTATTATCACAAATACTGAATGTGTCGACTGACTATATACGACCCTAAAGTGTTGTTAAAGTTATAACAATGTCGATCTATGATCTTGCGCGATAACTGTTATGCGCGAGAGCTCATGCATATGATGATGCGCGAATCCAATGGGTGATTATCATCAAATGCCGTCTATAAGGGTTGATGGCGCGATAAAATGATGATTAACCTTCACTGAGGTTGTGGATGATGTTCCTTCAGTGAGGACCGATAACGGGCCCACCTCGTGTCCCGGTGGTTGTCGATTCTATAACCTGGCCATGTTGCACAGGTACGGGGACTGTCTCCACCGTTCGTAACGTTATATGTTGATTCTAGTGTCGAATCACCTAAAGGGCTTACACACCCTAAAAGCTTAGCTCCACTCCGGGAGGCTTATTTGCACCGGACGGTTTATCTGCACCGGACGGATTAGGCACATATTGCCTGTGAATTTGGCCGTCCAACTTCTGCTCCAAACAAAGCAACTATCAAGCAATCCGGCCAGGAGTGATGAACAATGCATTTTATAACCGACGTTCCGCCCAAAACATTATTTCCCAGTTCATTCCGCGACATACGTGACTAAATTCGCAGTATAAATTCTACACGAAAGGACCCTTACACAATTTTGCCGTTTAAGGAGATAGACCTATACTTTTACAAAGCAACTATCAAGCAATCCCGGCCAGGACTTGCGAACAATGCATTTTATAACCGACGTTCCGCCCAAAACATTATTTCCCAGTTCATTCCGCGACATACGTGACTAAATTCGCAGTATTAAATTCTACACGAAAGGACCCTTACACAATTTTGCCTTTTAATGGAGATATACCTATACTTTTACATGCACAAAACTAAACTTATTAAACGGCCCTTCCGGACGCCCTCTGGCGGCCACTTAAAATGTGCACGCTTTTACGTGTTACCTGCATATATCATGGACATTGTGAATTGGTTTCAACTGAACAATGGATTAGCGCGTGACTGACAGGTGCTTACAAGAGCTGTGTACGACCAATACGCCCTACTCGTGATTATTTTGTGACAACATCTCCCCACTTAAAGAAAGTGCTACACTTTTTAAAATTAAACAAAATATAGTTAATATTTACACGTTAATAAACTATTAATTCTTCCTAGCAAATGAGCGACAAAACGTACAAGCTGATCGCTCAATCGCCTGAGTATGTTAAATATTACTACCGAGGAATGCAACCTTCAACCAGTACAACGACCGTCTTCCGGAAAACATCCACTGCAGTTATAACCTAACTATAATATGTATGTTTCATATTAGTAAAATGGGACGAAAATTCAACATTACAATTTCAACACTATTCTAAAATTGTACACTACACTGTCGTAACATATACTGCTATTTTACAATACCCTTCAATACACTATTATACTATTGTATTAAACCTGTCATTATGTGCGGCGACTTAAATAGTCTGCCCCAATATTGTCCTTTCCTCGGATCGCTTTAATTTTCATCCGGTAAGGTTGCAGAGTCAGTGTCCACCTCATTAACCTACTGTTAGCTACCATTGCTTTGTTCATATAAGCTAACGGTAGGTGGTCAGTCTCCAAGACAAATTCCTTACCAAAAACATATCGGTGGAATTTACTGACACCCCACACTACTGCAAGACACTCCCTTTCGATAACAGAGTAGTTACGTTCCCGGGGTAGTAGTTTCCGACTTGCGTAAGCCACGGGGAGAATAGACCCATCTTGCTCTTTCAGTAGGACTGCACCTACCCCTATATCGGAGGCATCCGTTCTGAGGATAAACTCCTTGTCAAGGTCAGGTAATTTTAGTATTGGAGTTTTAACCAGACTCCACTTTAAAGAGACAAAAGCTCGCTCCTGTCTTTCTCTCCAAGTTATACTATTGGGTTGACCTATCTTTGTCAAGTTTGACAAAGGTGCAGCTATAGCCGAAAAGTTTGGGATGAATTTCCTGTAAAAACCCGCCAACCCTAAAAATGACCTAACTTGTTTCTTTGTCTCTGTCTTGGTGCTTCCTGAATTGCCTTAACCTTGTCGGGGTCGGGTTTCAATTTCTGGTCTCTCCCGACAACATGACCCAGACACTCTATATCTGCGTAACCTATGTGACACTTGCTAGGTTTTGCAGTCAGTTTAAACCGGCGTAGCCGTTCCAACAGATTACGTAGAGCCTTAATATAATCTTCAAATGTTGTTGTAAACACCAGGATGTCATCTACAAAACTGTCGGTGTTGGACAAATCCTTCAAGACTTTCCTCATCAACCTAGAGAAGGTTGCTGGTGCGTTTACGAGACCGAAGGGCATGACCTTGAACTTAAAAAGTCCTTGTGAAGTTTCGAAAGAGGTCATCTCTTTAGCTTAGTCTGAAAGTGGGACTTACTGAGGTCTAACTTCGAGAAATAAGAATATCCCGCAAGTTTAGAGAATACCTCCCCAATATTAGGCATTGGCTCTGCATCAAAGATGGTTCGTTTATTGAGCTATCTAAAATCGATGCAGACTCGAATTGACCCATCTTTCTTCTTAATAAGTACGACCGGGGATGAAAAAGGGGCGCTTAAAGGTTCGATGACACCCAATTTCAACATGTCTTTCACCTCCTCATCAAGAATTGATCGGGAGTGAAATTGAATGGGATACCACTTAATTCTAATTGGTTCCCCTGATGTGAGTATCATGTTGCCCTCCATCTGTCTGCCCCGGGTTTTCGGACAAGACATCACTGAACTCCGAGAGTAAACTACCCATCTCTCGTTGCTGCTTTACACTAAGCATGTCGATATGTCTACATCGGCTGCTCTCTCCTTACCTACACTAGTTGGAAAATACATGGGACTAGTGTCCTCACTACTGCCTTCCTCACTATCCCCATGTCCTCACTACTGCCTTCCTCACTATCCCCAATAAATGCAACATTAACTACATTTAATACCCCTTGTTGCACATTATCGGTTCTACTGATATACTCTTTCAGCATATTCTCATGAAAGGTCTTTAACTTTCCGTTTATCTCGATACGATAATCCATAGTGTTCACTATCCCTCTAACGTAAAACTGACCTTTCCATTGTAATAACAGCTTGTTATTGTCTGTCGGGAGTAACAGTAACACCTTGTACTTGGTACTTGCATTAACTAACTGACTTTGAGCTATCTTACAAGTCTCCTCTAGTTTCTCCTTCAGACCTAAAACATACTGATATGTAGTATTAACCTCATCACTATCTACTTCACCTGCCCACATCTCTCTAAGAAGCCTCATGGGACCTCTAACTGATCTACCGTACAATAACTCAAACGGAGAAAATCCTAAACCCTCATGTGGAACCTATCTAAATGCAAACAACAAAGCATCGAGATACTTGTCCCAATCTTTGGGTCTCTCTGTACACATACATTCAGAGACTTCTGGAGGCTCAGCCTTTCACTTTATTATATTCAGCATTTAGAGAGGGCTGCTCTTTACATCAGAAGGGAAAAACAATTGGGTTTCAAGTATTTATTTTGTAATGAATCACATGGGTATTAAACCATACCAGTATCAGAATAAAAATGTAGCTGCACAAGTTAAATCAAAAGCAATCAGTGTTTTTAAGTCAAATTGGTCAAAAAGGCTCAGTATAGTGTTGAGGGTAATACTGGAAAACTGCGCACTTATGATACTTTTAAGAATGTATTTGAGTTTGAAACATATCTACATGTTGTTAAGGATCCTAAGGTTAGATCTTGTCTTACTAAAATTAGAATTTAAGCGCACACAAATTGGAAATAGAACTTGGTCGGTACAAGAATATTCGATTAACAGACAGACTCTGTAAACTTTGTGATACTAATCAAATTGAAAGTGAAATTCATTTTATGTTGGAATGTCCAAAATATGCTACAGTAAGAAATGAATTTACAACAGAGATCTCTAATACATGTAAAAATTTCAATACTTTATCATACAAAAATCAGTTTGCTTTCTTGTTATGTAATGAAGACGAATATATAATCAATAAAACAGCAGGGTTTATACCATGAGATTTAATCATTTGAACTGTAATATAAGTAACAAAACAGATCTGTCATGTTAGTGATATAAATCATGGATTTTTCATAAATATAATGTGCACTTAACAGCTGTAAGAACTTGTTGAAGTTCTTGAATTGAATTGATAAACTGTTATTGTTGTTTTATGCCTTATCTAATTAGATGTTTACTTATGTTAATTGTGCTGTATAATCAGAATTAAGCTTTTGTTATTTTATTACCTCATATATGTCAAAATTATTATGTGATTACTATGCCAGTGATGGCCCATGATTGGAAATAAAAGATATTCTATTCTATTCTATTCATACGCCGTAACATTTGCTTTAACGTCCCGTTAAATCGTTCGACTAACCCGTTACACATAGGGTGATACGGTGTTGTCGTGATTTGACGCAAAGACAATAACCTGCTCACTTCAGCCATAAGTTCTGCACTGTTTTTCAATAAGTAGGTACATTTCAAAGAAAAAAAACCTGAAAAATGAACCTCTGTTGGTACGATTGTCCTTTGTTGTATAATTATGCACTACCTTTTCAGAAAGTTACTCTAAAATTTTGAATGCAACACTCTTACCGTTTCCAAGATATGCCTAGCTGAAGTACAACAGGTAAAGGTGAAACTGTTGCTTAAAAAATACTTCGTTATTGCGTCATCTATTGATTTAGATAAGTAGAAATGTCCATTACATTGCATTCCAACAGATTTGTAATGTTTCAGTGTATTTCATATATATATGCTTTTGATAAGAAGAGAAAACTGTAAATATTTCACTGTAGTTGTGTTCATACGATACTTTTATTTGTGTTTTAAACCCTTCATCATTTCCTTTAATGTCAGTTTTGAGAAAGAGGTATTTGTCAATTTCTATTCACACATGAACAGATACATAAATTGTTTGTAATAAAGGTAAATGGCATCGGTTTGTCTTATTTTTGAACGAAAATATCAGTCATCATCCTAATGCCCTTGACAGAATTCATAGAATAGGAACAATACACACAAAATGTAACGAAGGTTTATTGATAACTGAACACGAACATGAAATATGTGTTTGACTGACATTTCTGTAATTTTCCATTTTAATTCTAAATATTCACTTAAAATATATATTTTCATACTTTTTTAAATATTTTTTAGCATTTCTTTGTAAAATATGTATTATAATTACTATCTATTATCCAGAAAATCAAACAAATTTTAATAAATATACCAACAAATGCAGTGTCAGTGATAATAAATCATAACGTTCTTGGTTAAATGCATATTTCTTAACATTTTATGTCTCCTGACATTGCTGTTTCATTTATATTAATCATACTATGATCTAGAAACCATATTAATCATACTATGATCTAGAAACCATATTAATCATACTATGATCCAGAAACCATGAAACTAGAAATAGTAACGAACGTTTTTGGTAACGAAAGTTTAAGGATCACACAATTAACTTGAAATAACACTTTTTACTTAATATAAAATAAATTGATAATTAATTGCTTATCTTTTACTGGATAACACCCTCTTTTACCAATCTAGTTTGTTACTTAGAGAGGCCTGATATATAAGTAAGAGTTCCGTAATCTCAGATAATTACCACACAGTAACACAGCGACTACTTTATCTTATATTTACTGCATATTTTCAGCAAAGAGTTTCAACACTTTGTCTTTGTCATTTTCAGTCATCTTATACATTATCTTTGACTTTCCTGTAGCTTCTGGTTGATTTATTTTACACAAAACCGCATTCTCATTTAGCCATATCGAGTCTTGATATCTAGGCCATTGAAACACGTTACTTGTCCAACATACCACTTCCCGTCATACACTGCTGCCACATAATCATTGACTGCACACTGCAAACTGTCGCTTTCTATCGTATCAATCATGTCATAGGTACTAGTTTCTGGATTTCTGATGTCCGATTGCTCAGATACGGTTTCATTAATGTTAGCATTTGTTGCCATTTCAATATTTCCATCATTTTGTTCAATCAGTTTGTTGTTGGCTTTGGTGTTCTCATACCTCCAGGAATTACAAATTTGTCCTGACAGGCAAGTGTCACAGTAACAACTGACATCACGAACTTTAATTTGCGATTCGCCCAGTCCTACAACTGCGTGTATTTTCATTGTGCCTTTGGCCGATTTCACTGGTCTTTTTTCTTGGGCCTTTTCAGTCTCTGTGCATTGCGTCGAAGACACAAACCGAAATGTAACGTTAGTCATGCTCGACTGAATAGCCCATTCAAAGAAAGCAGAAGCATCTTGAATAATAACTTTCCCGCTTCGCATGGCTTCATCTGCAAGTCGTTTGCATGTACCCACTAGGCCGTCACAAGGCCCCTTGCCATGGCCAGCCTCAAAGTAATTCCAGCGCGCTTTGATACCATGGATTTCTTGATGGTTTGCAACCAGGTCAAAAATGTGCTTGTTACGATATTGGCTGGTCGGGGAATCACTCCAGTAATGGATGGTTTGCAACTCATTATCAATCTCCTTCAGAGGTGGCATAATTTCATGTATAAATGTCATGCCAGTAGATGATTTGTGTCCCATTTCGTCTGAGACAATGATAAAACTTTTGTGTTGCAATGATCCATCGCCTACCCGATAATAGGCAACCATTGGGTGGAGTGTCACAAGGATTTACAGCTGTAATTTTCAGCGAAATCTAACTGGACTATCATTTCATGATCTGGAAGATTTTGTTTGAGAGATCGAATTTGTTCATATTGTGTGCTTACACGGCTGATGTGGCCTTTAAACTATTTCATCTGTTTTTCAAATTGTAACACAAATTTGTCTTTGTCCAAATGTGATTCTACTATTTTGGTTACATACTTTTTCTTTCCCTTTTCCTCTGCTTGAATTCGTGTCCACTGACTCAGCACTGCTGACACACCCAAAGATTCTTTCATCAATTCAACACTTGGAATTGCCTTGACAGCCTTTTCTGGATTAGCTGGTATTTCAACACCGGCTTTTCTTAGGGTTTTAACAATAAGAGCGGCGTTTTGGTGTTTTGTACATAGGCACGCACTGCGACTGGAGAATGCTGATGTTAAAATAAACTTGGGCCGTGATCTACAGAACGACGTGAAGGAGATGTTGACTGTTGGGTTTTCTGATTTGAATTTGTTATAAAGGTTGGTGAGATAGTCTGTCAAGACATGTGTTTGAACTTTTTCACCTTTCTTTATTCTCTTGGCATCGTTTTTACCTGGCTGCATTTTACCATTATCTTCCCTTTTCATGAACATTTCCACCTGTTAATTGTGCCTTTTAACGACGCTAATTATTGTTGGCCTATCGACTTGATGAGTTTTGCATTCATTCTTGGCCAATCGATGTCGGCAAAATCCAGTCTTACTAGCAAGTAATTTTGAGCATCTGTATTTGTTCATAATTTTGCCTGACACTACTCTATGTAGAGCTTTCATACTTCCCTTTGGTGTTTCCATTTTTGTCGCTTTCACTTCACTTACCATTACAATCACCAACAATAATGGCTTTTTGATTATTTCTCTCTGACTGGAAGAGAGATTTGCATCATCCATAATCTTCTCTGTTTGCTACCTAGGGGTAAGTTCAACAGTGTCGCTAAGTTTGAAAGTTTCTTTTTACTTCGCTTTCATTCTCTGTGCGGACCTTTGAGCCGTCCTACACCTTTTAAGAATAGAATCTCTCTCTTGTTCAAGTAGCCTTATTCTTGAATTTGCTTCAGACAATTCTCGTTTCAATCTTCTAATCGCACCCCTTCTCCTATTGTTTGGGAAATTTAAACGAACTTGCATACGTCCTCTCTCTTGTGATGAGCCGGCTTGTTCAGTCTCGTATCCACTAGTTTCCATATCAACTGATGGATTTACGACCCTTTCCTCTTTCTTTCTTTGGTAATATCACCTCAGTTTTTCTCGATTTTTCGCATTCCTCCGATTTCTGTCATTTTCTGATAGTGCCGATGAGGGGACATAACTGCGTTTCATTCTCTCCCGTTCCCTCTTTAGATACTCTTCCTCATTTTTCTCTTTTAATCTTTGACGATATGCTTTCTGAATTTCGGCTCTGCTCTTCACCATTATGCCACTAAACCAATCCTGAAATATATGAAACTTTCGTTACTTTCATCAAAACCTTCGTTACTATGATTTCAAATAGAATACTTTAAGTAATGGTTTGCTGCACAATAACATTTTTGTTTATAAAACATTTTCTGACTAGCATGCACTCTACTGTATTTGAAAGAAGCCTGATGTGCAACTTTAAACGCATGACATAGACGCCTTATCAACTGAAACCTGAATTGATTTTTTTTAAAACTCAACTGTCGTAGTCTAATTGCATACACATAAAAGGCTTGCATACCAAAGAGTACGAAACACACGATCATTATTGATGCTTTGATTATTTAACTTACTTATAAGTTATATAAACATCTCTGACAAAACTCCCTTCAAAATACTTCAATCGAAGGAATGTAATATATAAAAGGTAACGAAGATTTATATCTTTGCATTCACCCCTGTACAACAAAGGGAGGTAACTAGGGCAGCGTGTGTTGTTTCGCCACATACAATCAAGCTTCTTTTAAGTTACAAATCTAAAAGATATGAACGATTTTCATATTTAGACTAAATAAAACTTCGCATCTTAGTGTATACTCACGATTAGGGTGATATATGTCTGCAATTGATGATTTTATACTTTTGCACGTCGTCTATTCATGTTTTGAAGCAGCGCGGAAGTAAAATTGTACGATGACGGCATAAACTTAGAGCTATCCGTATTCGAACATTTAGTTTCGTATGTTGATAACTAAGTACTTGATAACTAAGTAACGAAAATTTAATAAACATGTTACTGTGGGTGATTCTACGCAAGTTTTGCAATAAAAGACAAACGTTATTAAATTGAGCTATGTTTAATAAAGGTAATGTATTATTAGAAAGAACATAAACTGTATGGGCCATCGTGTTCGGTTAATGATTAAATACATGGTAACGAAAGTTTTAGTATTTATTTTTTGAAAGGGATGGTAATCTTTTGCACTTTATAAGTCATGGAACATTACTTTTGAGGCAGATAGGTAAGTTGGTCATAATAAGCATATGTCCGAAGTTCATGGCAAGACTGTAACTTTACATGAAAATGCAAAGATAGCGTGGTTTTGATGCAAACTAAAAACTATCACGAAAGTTTAATGAATATTTGAAAATCTGGCGACACCCAAACAAATAGATATGTAAGTTATAACATATGTAAAGGATGGAAGTTTTCCAATATTTTCTCTAACCACAAGGCATAAAACTTAAACTAAACATCGAATTTTGACTAAGAATGCTGTTTAGCTATGAAATATTTGGTGTAAAACATATCGGACAAGGCATTTAGCGACAGTAACGAAAGTTTACAATTTGACATTTATTCAGCCTTTATTTTCAAAAAATAAATGACATGAACGCCAAAATTATTTTGTACTAATTTCCTACCATTTCATTCTTTAACTAAAACTGAAAAGAACCGTTGTTTTCATCATTAATGTATGACCCACAATCAGTCAGCATTTCCTCTGGTACACCTAGCCTACTGAACATATCAACTAATACCTCAGCTACTCTCCCAATTTCAATTGAGGGCAATGCTACTGCCTCCGGATACCTAGTTGCATAGTCTACCATGGTTAAAATGTACCTATTTTTCCTATCCGACACTGGAAAAATTGGTCCAACTATGTCTACGGCTACCCGCTTAAATAGTGTATCTATCAGTGGCATCTGACCAAAATGTACTTTGGTCACTCGACCTGTCGGTACTGTCCTTTGGCATACATCGCAGGACCTACAATACCTAGTTACTTCTCCACTAACGCCTGGCTAATACAATTCTGCCAATACTCTATCTGACGTTTTCTTTACACCTAAGTGACCTCCCATAATCGACTACATTAAGCACTGTCGTTCTATACTGGGTAGGTACCACTAATTGGTGAAACTGTCTACCACCACTATCTTCGAATTCTCTGTACAATAACCTATTCTTATGTACAAACTTAGAACTACCGGACCCTTTACACATCTTCACTACACCATCCTTGGCCTTCACCTTACAAGGATCTAATGACTCGTCTTGAGTGCTTCTATAAACTCCGCCTTTGATATGTCACCTACGGCTGCAGGAACCTTTAATTGTCTATAAGCCTGAGCTTGCTTCTGAACCTGAGCTCTAGTCTCTACTGCATTACTTATGCTACTCCTAAAATCGGACACTACCGGAAGTACTGAACCGTCTATGTTCCCTATCGTTAAATCATACATCGGGTCGTCCATACATAGTGCCTCTGTAGTCCCTTTAAAGAAAGGTGTATCTACATCTATTCTCGCTATTGGCACGTACTCTACCGACTTATTTAACAACATACACGGTGACTGTTTACCTACCAACTGGTCATCCGTAACTAAACTACGCCTAACGACCACACCTGTACAGCCTGTATCCCTCATTACAATTACGTCCGTGCCATTCACTCTGCCATCTGCCGTTGGAAGATTTGCATACGGAAAGAGACATGTTCCGATCTTCGCCATTACGCCATCCGATTTAACATAACAGCTTATACTCTCGGTTTTAATAACCGGACTATTATTACTTCTGCCTCTTCCTCTACCTCGGTTTTGACCACCTCTACCTCTACCGAAATTCCATGGGTTGTTAAAACCTTGGTTCTGACTACCTACATTGTTGTCTACTTTACTACTGTCACTAAAATTTTCTAAGACAGCGGATACTTTCACCGCTTTCCTACACTCATGTGAAGCATGATTCCCATTACAGTGACGACAACGAATAAAAGGTCTACCTATGTTGTTACCACTATTGCTACCTCCTCTAGCACCCATCGAACTACCTCTGTAGTTTCCACTCTGGACTTTCTGTTTATTACGATGATCGTCCCCTTGCTTATCTCTAAAATTTCTGTCTTTCGACACTACATTATGAGCTCCATCTCTAGCCTCGGCAAACTGATCTGCTTGTGTTGCCATTTCTTCTACACTAGCTAATTTTCTTTCTTTTAGAAAAAAGAACAGATCTCTACTACAAACATTGAATAGCTGGTCCCGCAACAAGAAATATATGAGGCCTTGGTAAGTCTGCGCTACCTACCCTAACTCTAAACACCTATCTAAGTAATTTCTAGACCTACTAATGAACTGAATAAATGACTCACCTTTCTCAGGCAAACAAGCTCTAAACCGCTTTCTAAAACCTTCTTCAGTTAACTCAGATCTCTTTAAAAGAGCACCCTTTAACTTGTCATAGTCAAGAGAATCTGAACTAGGTAATCTAGAAAATACATCTAAGTCCTTGCCTCTCAATAACGCACGTACATGAACTGCCAATTTATCCTTGGCCCATTCCTGTAACTCAGCATAACATTCAAACCGTAACAAGTAACTGTCCATGTTATCTTTGTCAGCGTCAAAGTATGGTAACTTCAGACCTTTTAACTTCCCAGAATAGCTATCTTTACCTACAGTTTTACTGTCTTCACTATCTTTCTTGGCTGCTACCAACTCTAAAGCTAACGTATGATTTAACGCTGCTTTCTCCTTCTCCATCTCTATCTTAGCCTTAGCTAGTCTACCATCCGTTTCGAACCTCTCATGTTCTAACTGCCTTGCTACTTCTATTCTCTCTTTATCTAGTTCTACCATCTCTTTATCCGACTCTTGCTTCTCCTTCATCAATCTACTTTCTAATTCTAGCTTCTCTTTAGCTAATCTACTTTCTTCATCTCGCTTCTCTTTAGCTAGTCTACCTTCTAATTCTAGCTTCTCTATTGCTAATCTACTTTCTTTATCTCGCTTCTCTTTAACTAATCTACTTTCTTCATCTCTTTCCTGCTTTGCTAATTCTCTTTCCTTAAGTCTAAATTCCCTTTCCCCAGCCTGTTCGTCTCTAACAAAGGTCCTAAGCTCCTCTCCAGCATACCCTAACTCCTTACCCATATCCGTAAGTTCCTTTATGGACGTCATGGTTATAGACATTGTGGAATACGTTCATGGACATGTGTATAGCATTTTCATGTATATTTACTTCTCCCATCAATATAATTACACTCGAGTATCACAAATGAGTAGAACGTCTTGTTCGCCAACCACATTGGATACTATTGGTATATCAAGGGAGGTAAATTAAACACCCAAATTATGGAGCAAAAGTGCCTCAGACCCAATCGTGTAGACCACTGTCTGCGACCTGTGCCAAGGAAAGAACGTACAAAACAACAGTTTGGACTTACCCTACCCTTGTCATGTCTTGACTTGTCTTCCAAGCTGTGGCCGTTATCGTCTGCAGTGGCCTTGATGGATCAGAGGGTGGTACACATTTCTAAAGAGATAAGTTAGAGATTTAGTATATCATAATAAATATCACTTATTGATTCTTTCCTTCCGTAGTTGCCCCAAAATTCCACTACTCTGAAAACCAGTTAACTTGTCGCAAGATAACCCTAGTGGTTGGAGCTAACTCAGGAAAGAATCAATGACGGTGAATGAATTTACATAAGTTTAATGCAACTTTTAAAATATGTTAAATATATATACAATTATCAAAAAACAAAAAAAAACAAGCGAATACACAGATGAAATATGAAAATACTGTTCTCATGAACGTTTAAGACGTTCTTAGTATTATCACAAATACTGAATGTGTCGACTGACTATATACGACCCTAAAGTGTTGTTAAAGTTATATTAATGTTGATCTATGATCTAGCGCGATAACTGTGATGCGCGAGAGCTCATGAAGATGATGATGCGCGAATTCAATGGGTGATTGTCATCAAATGCCTTCTATAAGGGTTGATGACGCGATATACTGATGATTAACCTCCACTGAGGTTGTGGATGATGTTCCTCCAGTGAGGACCGATAACGGGCCCACCTCGTGTCCCGGGGGTTGTCGATTCTATAACCTGGCCATGTTGAACAGGTACGGGGACCGCCTCCACCGCTCGTAACGTTATATGTTGATTCTAGTGTCGAATCACCTAAAGGGCTTACAAACCCTAAAGGCTTAGCTCCACTCCGGGAGGCTTATCTGCACCGGACGGTTTATCTGCACCGGACGGGTTAGGCACATATTGCCTGTGAATTTCGCCGTCAAACTTCTGCTCCAAACAAAGCAACTATCAAGCAATCCCGGCCAGGACTAGCGAAAAATGCATTTTATAACCGACGTCCCGCCCAAAACATTATTTCCCAGTTCATTCCGTGACATACGTGACTAAATTCGCAATATTAAATTCTACACGAAAGGACCCTTACACAATTTTGAGGAGATAGACCTATACTTTTACATGCATTAGCACAAAATTAAACTTATTAAATGGCCCTTCCGGACGCCCTCTGGCGGCCACTTAAAATGTGCACGCTTTTACGTGTTACCTGAATATATCATGGACATTGTGAATTGATTTAAACTGAACAATGGATTAGCGTGTAACTGACAGGTGCTTACAAGAGCTGTGTACGACCAATACGCTCTACTCGTAATTATTTTGTGACAAAATAATTGCGTTGACAAACATAACATACCAACCATTATTGAATATTTACTGAAAAAACACACAAGAAACAACAGGACTCTTTGACGGAATTCAATAGCGGTACAAAAAACATATGTACCGATTCGTGTAGTTGAACCCACACTAAAATTACATTCGCAGAACGTCGCAATTGTCGACTTCTATATCAACTGAGCTAAGCAGGCAAGGCGTTCTACAACATACTATTTAGAAAACTAATATGTCGTAATAATCTCGGTAGAATATAAATTTTCAAAACACATGACCGCGCCCACGTATTCTTGATGTAAAGCATGCCATTTAGTGCATTTCTTTGAATTTATCGTGCAATCCACAGCATTAACACACGGCGACTTTATCTTTTTTTCGGAGAGAGTCTATATGTGTTTTATGTAGATTTTCGTTTGTTCAGTTCACTCTAACGTTATATGAAGTGCATATGCAACGCGCGATTTCATTGGTTGAATTTAGTTGACCTCCTCGTGAATATTGATTAGATGAAAGGTCGATCTGACGTAACCTCCAAGGCAGTGTTGTCAGATCCTATAGCGGAGAGTACCAACGCGTACTTTTTTTACACATTTGCAATTTCAAGATGTTAACTGGGAAGGGTTTAAACTGACGTTAGTAGAACTTGTTACCCGACCCATTTGTCATTATAATATTTTATTATGTCTGTAAAATATTGGCAATACAATAAATTTAAATCATTATATAATTATCGTTTGTCTAAATAAATTACAGAAGTATGTCATAGATTGAGAGGTAATGTCATTACTTTAGCGGTCATGGACTTGCTTGGAATGCAATATGAAAAATGACTTATTAAATAGGTTGTTTTAGATCTAATAACTAATATTGATATTTACTTATTTATAGAAAAAAGACTGAGAGTTGGAATTAATTACTTAGCTAATCGTTACAGCAAAGGATATGATACATAAGTAGTACTGGGGCCGGTTTGGCCCCATGTCTGCGCATGCGCGGACTCATTTGCATATAAATGGATGACGTCATGCTCTAAAAATAGAACGTGATAGGTCTTAGAGGCCAGGTAGGTGTTTCCTTTTGTGTATGCGCGCTGTATGGTGGTAGAGGGGATTAGTGTCAGGATGTTCGTACAAAAGGTATTGACATTTAGACTTAATCCGTATAAATGGGTCTATAGCAGACACTCCGTTACGATGGAGCTACGTTTCCAAATTTGCATGCTAAGTGTCATGATGGAGACATGGGGGAGGGGGACGGTATCACATCAGGGTTAGCAATCACCACACAGAGTTATCGTTCCTTGCACTCACATATATCTCTGCTAACTACTAAATTACAAGATTTTGTTAAAACCTGTTAAATTGGAATCTTTTTGCCATTTATTTCTTGTGTAAATATAATTTTCAGAATATCTGCAAATTAGATGTTACAAGATTTGAAATAATGCATGAAAAACAATTTAGTTTTAATCGGGACTATTTTACTACAAACATAATACGTACTTAGGTCTCCTCAATCGATACGCATATGTAAACATTTCAAACCGAAGCTCGATATCAGAAAATTACTAAAAAAAAATAAATAATAGAAAACAATTTGAAAATATTGGATATAGGACTATATTTATCTTTGCGGATCACGTAAAAGAATTTATTATAAACATCGTCATAATTTTTTTGAATAATCACGTGAACTAACCGTTCGCCCTACTTTCTCTGAAGTTGACAGAGTCATTGTCAATGTAATGACTCTGGTAGAGATTGCAGGGTTAGGGGTTTGACTATATGGAAGATAGATATGTCTCTCTGGAGTTTTATAACTAAACTGAGAAAATCGGTAGAGACTCTAGTAGAGATTGCAGGGTTAGGGGTTTGACTATATGGAAGATAGATATGTCTCTCTGGAGTTTTATAACTAAACTGAGAATATCAGCCCATGAACTAGAAATTGAAACTGGGAGATGCAATAAAGTCCCACGAGAAGAACGAATTTGTAAACTGTGTTCTAATAAGATATAAGATAAACTTCAGATAAACTTCACTTTTAATTAAATGTTCATCTCTTAGTTCTAGGCGAGGTATTTTCTATGACAAAATATTAGAATCCATCCCAGAATGGAATACTCTCGACGATGTAACTAAACTCGCCATAATAATCAATCCACCAGAAAAGATAACATCTGCTCAATTTTGCTACGAACTTATAAATACTGTGCAGAAATATGGATCTGTGATTTCACTATTGAAATGGACAATAAAGACGATTTTTACTTTGAAAAAATACAAAACAAATTCTAGGAGTCCATCACAAAGCCTCTCATTTTGGAGCTAGATGCGAATTAGGTAGAGACCCAATCTTTAACTTTATTTCTTATCAGACAATTAAATATCATAATATACGTTTACAACTGCCATCTCATCGTTTACTAAATGAAATATACGAATGTGGCAAAAGCATGTTTGCAACAGGAGATAAATCTTGGTTCCAAACGATTTCTAAACTTGGACAAATATTTGACAGTAATAACACTAATAACCCGAGATTCCAAGACTCCATAAATATGATTAAAAAAGGTAAAATCAATGTAAAGGAGAAGATGACATACCTACAAAGTTCTCCTGACTCTAAACTTCAGTTTAATTCAAGTATATGTAATACTTTTGAAATACAACCATGTTTAAAACAAGGATTTCCCAAATCAGTAAGAAAACATTTAACATCTTTACGCATTAGTACGCATACGCTACAAATAGAAAGAGGACAATACAATCGCCCGAAGACACCTAGAAAGTATCGTATTTGTTCTATCTGCAAAACATTAGAGGATGAAAAACACTTTCTTCTATATTGTCCTCATCTGAAGGGTAGAACCTCCATGTTTAATGCTTTTAATATTACTAATAGAAATATATCGGAACCTGCCTCAGAACACTCCATATTACTTCGTCTCTGTAACCCAAAAGACAAGGCACAAACTACTGCTAATAGTAATTAAGTGTGGACCCTATGATGACGCCTACCTAAAGCCCATTGGGACGGTGGCGTTTGATGTTTGTCGTGGTTGTTGTTGTTTTTCTAAGGATTAGAGACCGTCCGCCAACTAAAGCGCCAGGGCGCTATGGGCACAATAGAGTCTGGTCTGTTCAGATGGGTGCGTTGGTTGATGTGGTGCTGCTGTGTCGTCATTTCTCTTGTAGATATGTAGGTAGATGTCGCTGTTGCTCTGTGTTTGTCGCTGTGGCGGTGAGGTGGGGGGTCTGGAACGACGTCTATGTGATGCTGCCTACACTACTGGGCGATCCCCCATAGGGCCACACCCGCCAGTTGCAACCTGCGTCCCCGGTGGCTATAGCAACTAACGTAGGATAGTTCTATTCTCTTCTGGCACGCAGGTTGATATGGCTCCTTCGCTCCGTGTACAGCGCCAGGCTTCCCTCCATTTGTAGTTGTTCCTGGCGCTGTACAACGTCTGGCGGGACGAAGGAGACATCTTCACTCTCGGTCAATCAACAATCATTCCGTTAGTGCTGCATCATATAAGCCCGTGACTTATACTACAAGTAATAACAGATCCGCAATCCTATCTCGTACAACTTTGTAGGATGTGCTGGCAAGGGCGACCAAGTAGATTGTTGACAGTGCCCACTCTGCGACGTGCACGCGGTGAAGATCTAGGTGGTGTGATGTTTGTCTATGATCTTTCTTGTCGTGCCCTTAATGGTTTATTCTCTTGTTGCTCTGGCTTCTGCCAAGTCATTGAATACCTTCATTGTGGCTTTCTAGGCTATTGTTTTTTGTATTATATTTACCCGAACATATTTGTGTTTTACTTATATTGCCTATTGATGCTGCCTTGTTGGTTAGAGATTAGATATGGCGGGGATTTCTTTATTTACACTGTCCTGTTTTAATGGGATGACAGTAGGTTAAGTGTGAGATTTGGTGCACCCTAGATCCGGTTTAAACCCCCAGTGGCCTTTGTTGCCACTGACCGTTCCAAGGCGGTAGCCCTATTGTCAACCCTTTTGTGTTTGTGATGTCGTTTGTATTTTTTATTACTTTTGCCTTCTCGTTTATCGGTTTGCTTGTTTGTTTTTGTGTTTTGTGGTTGACTGTCGTCCTTGAATGCTGCTTTCCCTGTCCGATATTTTTATCTTTCTTTATTCATCTGTCTATGTCTAGTATGCCTAAAATATGATTGAATTGTTAATTTATAACAAATGCTCTACATTGACATAATTTGATATGATCTGTGTTACTAATTTATCTTTGTCTGTGTTTATGTACCTTGAAAAACACTGTTCTCTGTAAATGGTTCATTTCCAATAAAAGATATTATTTAAGATGGGTTACAAAACAAATAAAATGTTACTAGTTTATATTTATTGGAATAAGCTGGCCATGGCTTCAACAATATATAGTGTAAAATAAAGTGTGTAGTTAATCAAACTGGAACATTTCAGGTAAATCCAGTGTTCATAGTCCAAACTAAGTTTAACTTGTAACTGACCACTGTACAGTGTAAACCCTGAGAACAGATGTTCACAAAGACGTCTCAAAATTAAAAATTTCTTGCATAGAAAATAACAAAGTTCTTAGAATATTTTAACTACACTATGCTGTGTCCGCGAAATACCACCACATGCTGCTGTACAGTAGACCAAATCCAATTGTTTTGTATTGTATTGTTATCGTATACATATCAGAAACAAATGCCTTCCAAGAGCCTCTACCTCCGGAGAATTTACGTAACTCTCAGTTTACATAATTCTCTCTAGTCTGTGTTCATTAATTTGTGCTATACCCTAATCTATCTATCTATCTATCTTTACATCCTGCCACACGCCTTCACAGGCATAATCGGGCAGCTGCGCGTCGTGTCTAATTAGTAGAAAAGTAAAGAAAAGCATTATTTAGACAAGGGTAAAAATAGTGTAAGACATGTTAAAAATAGAACGATAAGATAAAAGAAGGTTAAAAACAAACTCATGATGTTTATGGTTTGGTGTGCTGGAGCTGACTAACTGCAAGCTTGAATGAATCAAAGTCTTGCAGTAGTACAACATCTGCAGGTAGCGAGTTCCACTGTACTATAGTAAGGGGAAAGAATGAATACTTGTAATAATCAACCCTTGTGTGATTCTGCTTGAAAGACATAGAATGACAATATTTGGATACTCTATTATTAGCTTCAAAATAATGAGGTATAGTGATGGCGACCAACTCATGAATCATTTTGTAAAGGAGGCATAGACGCGCATCTGCCCGGCGCTGTTGTAAGGTTCTCCAACCCAATTTATCTAGCATCTCAGTTACACTAGAATAATGAGAAAAATCATTCGTGGTCCAGCGTGCAGCACGTCTTTGGACTTTTTCAAGTTTGTCTATATTGGACTTAGTGTGTGGGTCATAGATTGTACTGGCATATTCGAGTTGTGGACGAACTAAGGTTTTATAAGCGCATTCTCTGATCTTAGGAGACTTTACCTTAATGTTCCTCTTGACAAAGCCAAGGGAGCTGTTAGCCTTGGCTGTGATCCTGTTAATGTGAGTGTTCCATGATAGGTTACTGGTGATGTCTACACCGAGATAACGAGCATTCTCAGTTGCCTGTAGAACCTGTCCATGGAGCATGTACCTTGTGCGTTTGGCCTTTTTTGACCTAGTTATATGAATTACTTCACACTTTGATGGGTTGAACTCCATATCCCACAAGGTTTCCCATCTTTCAAGTCGGTCAAGGTCGGTCTGTAAAGTCTGATTGTCTGTCCTTTCGTCGTTGATCGTGAGATATACAACTGTATCGTCTGCAAATAGCCTTACTTGTGAGGTAATATTTTCAGGCAGATCGTTTATGTAGGCAAGAAAAAGGATAGGACCCAAGACAGATCCTTGGGGTACTCCTGAAGTGACTTCAATTGTATCCGATTTCTCACCCTCAATGACAACAGTCTGTGTACGGTCACTGAGAAATGCTCTTATCCAGTGTAGAGTATTACCGTGGACTCCGTAGTTCTTTAGTTTGTAGAGCAGCTTCTCGTGATTAGCCTTGTCGAATGCCTTGCTAAAATCTAGGAGGATTAAGTCAGTTTGCTTACCTTCAGAGCAACTTTTAGCCAAATCCTCAACTAGCATAGCAAGTTGTGTCTCGCACGATCTCTTCTCTCTGAAGCCATGCTGCATATCACTGAGAATGTTGTTCTTGTTGAGGTGTTTTACAAGGTTTGAGGCTACTATGTGCTCAAGCACCTTACAGATGATACAGGTTAATGAAATAGGGCGGTAGTTAGCCGCAACTGACCTGTCTCCCTTCTTGTATAAGGGTGTAACATTAGCAGTGGTCCAATCTTTTGGTACTTGGCCTTGTTCCATAGAAAGTTGGAATATTACCTTTAAGATTGGTGCAATCTGCTGTCTCAATTCCTTCAGCACTAGTGGCTTCATCTTGTCTGGGCCAGCTGCTTTGGTAGGATTGAGATTACCCAATAATTTAAGAATACCATTGGTAGATATATCTATATCAGGCATGGCAGTAATGTTGTCTGGTTTTGTTGGATCGTCATCATTTGTCATTGGATTTCGAGCAGAAAATACTGACTGAAATTGTTTGTTAAGTATATTTGCCTTAGTGATGGTATCCGAGTGTAATTTGCCTTCAGATTGTAGTGGCGAAATGCCTTCACTGTCTTTTCTCGAGCTCTTAAGGTAGGAAAAAAGGCGTTTAGTGTTTACCTTCTTGTCTTCGATGTCTTCAGGGGTATTAACACCTAGCAAGTCTTCAATATACCTACCATGAGCAAGTTGTACTTTCTTTCGGACAAGATGTCTGAACCGAAGGTGTTCTTTTCGGACCTTAGGGCACTTAGTTCGTTTTAAACGGTCATAGAGCTGGTTACGTTTCCTAATTGCTCTCCGAATGTCTTGTGTAATCCAGGGTAAGGACCTCTTACCTCTTAGAATCTTGGATGGTACACATTCAGCTTGGAATTTGTCCAGGTTCTCTGTAAACTCATCCCAGAGTTGTTGTACAGTCTTACCATGATAACTAAGTAAAAACTTATCCCTAAAAGCACCCATCTTATCCCTAAAGAGTTCCCAGTTGGCTTTCCTGTACATATATACCTGATGTGGTTTTATCTTCATTAGTCTAGGTTTGAGGTTAGCCTCTACACTCACAATGTCATGGTCACTTAGACCAGGTAGAATGGAGACTTTCTCCACCAGAGTATCATTAGTGGTTAGGACAAGGTCAAGGACATTGTCAAAGCGGGTAGGTTCTTTGACTATCTGGGTAAGGTTAAAATCATTCATTAAATCTAAAAAGTTTTCATATATACCTTTATGCTGGCATGATGGTAGGATTGTAGGTGTTTCTGCATTCCAATCAAGTTTTGGTAAGTTCAGATCACCTGCAAGAAATATGGTACCAGGGTGTTGGCTAACCTTTTCAAGAGACTTTCGTAGTTCCAAAAGGCTGTGTTCATCTCCTTCATGAGGCCTGTAGTATGCGCCAATATAGTGTGGCTTAGTGCCAACAACTTGCAGCTTTGTCCATAAAATCTCACAATCAGAGGTAAATTTTGGTTCTTGGGAGCATATAAGTGTGTTACTCACCATGATGAAGACACCGCCGCTACGCTTCTGTTTACCTTTCCTGTCTTCTCGGAATAGCTTAAAGCCATCCGGTAGGAACTCTGATGAACATATATCAGGGGATAGCCATGTCTCGGTCCCTATGACAACATCTGGTTTTTAATTTACTATTTTTAATTTCAGTAAATTGCATCCTCTAATAAAACAAGGACTGTGCAGGCCAAATTCCGGACAAGGCTTTGGTGGATTTGGATGAATTTGAGTCAATTTGGGTAGTATATGCCACGTAATTAACTCACTTGAATGCTACTCTTTAATTGTACACGTGAAGTTGTAAGTAGTTTTCGTGTTTTGTTTTATTTTGTTTACACCCTTCTTTAAAACAAAAATGGTAAAGGACAGTGATATTGGAAAAGATTTATGTTAGTTTATGTATGCTTTAAAAAATATATTGAATATTTGATGATTAATTATGGTAAAAACTGTTTTAACTTTTAATAGTGATCTGAATTGGTAGACGCTCATTGAATTATTGACGTCAGATGAAAACGGACAACATAGGGACATATACCACATACCCGTAGCCAGGGGGGTGCGTTGGGTGCGGACGCACCCAACTTTTTTGGACAAAAAATGCTCTATAGCTTCTGTCTCTAAATATAGATATAAAAGTCACCAGAATGCATGATTTACCGTTTCAATTTCAACATTTTCTAGGGGGAGGACCCCCTAACCCCCCACCTACAGGACGGGGACACCCCCTCCCGCACCTACCCCCATCGCTACTTCGTGGCTCAATTCGCCGCGTTTCGGCGATATCCGCACCCCCCTTTTCAAAAACCTGGCTACGGGCCTGTACCACTATTGCATTTCCCAAAGGCCTCCATTATAGCCTTTTGACCTACAATCCGTATTTCTATATCAGAACGGATGATAAAACCTAACTTTTTTTAAAGAACTATCTTAGAGACACTCAACAAGGTAACACAAGGTAAAAATGACCATCAAATTGGGAGTATTGTAATGCTTTCAGCCGGTTACTAGAAAGACCGGAATACACCGAATCACCGGAATACACCGAAATACATGTATTAAAGGCATTATTTATGTAATTAATGGATAAAAACTGATTATTTATGATTTAAATAGTAATATATCCACACAGAAGAGTGATTTATGTGTTTTGAGGGCTTATATACGCACACTAGTCATACATCTATAGCAATACTACATACTTATCTCCCTTGAAAGAAAACATCATAGTGCACAAGTCATTGAAATAAATGAATTAATTCTTGTACAAACATTTAGTGTTTTTATTATAGCTGATTGAGGCCGCTGATTGATACTGCATCATTGTGATCAGAAATAAGCGTAAACAGTAAAATACATATTGTGTAGAATATACATGTATAGCATCAAAAATAATATTTTGTCAACAATTAATGTTCAATGTATTAAATAGCTTGTATACTTTATTAATTCATAGTCTTTATTATTCAGTAACAAATAATGTTTGTTTTAAAATTTAATGCAATACAGTTTTAACAAATTGGCATTATCCTCTTAATCCATTACTCCTGTCCCTGGTTGTCTTTGTGGCTCAGAGAAACAATTAACACCTCTTTGATATTATGAAACAATCAGTGGCTAAGACCCGGCCGCTAAGACCAGGTTGAAAATGTATTTCTATTATAAATAAATTATGACAGGTTTCTTTTAAAGTTAAACAAAAAACGCATCTAATTTATAACAATCTAAAATAAAAATATGACGAGGTAACCGACAGGACTGCAACAAATCTACGACAAACAAAAATATGAAATTGAAACTATTGGGGTCAAATTTAACGAAACTTGTAATCGGCTCGGATGACGAACAAGCGTTCGTGAAGGCCATTACCACTGAATTCCCTGAATCGACTCATGTTCTATGCACGAGACACTTAAAAGGAAACGCTAGACACCACCTGACTGATGCCGGTGTAAATGTGCAGGAACGAAAGGTCATCTTGAACAAAATATTTGGCGATGACGGCATTACACATGCAATGGATAGCATTTGCTTTGAAAACAAATGCGACCAACTCGAATCTTACTGTACAAATATATCCATGAAATTTGTGCAGTACTTCCAAAAAAGACTGAAGGGACATTTAAAAGTTAAGGTTAACGAACCGACTAGATTACACATGATTGAACGCAAATGGACCAATAACAATTGCGATTCAGTCAATCATATCCTGAAGCAGACTGTAGAATGGAAGACTAAAGGTTTGACAGAATTTGTTCGATTAGTCAATGAGTTGTTCAATGGACAGTTCACAGACTTGCGTGGTGCCCTGATCGGGACCGGCGAATATCGCCTAGCGTCTACACACAAACAGTACCAGACCTCAAAGACTAACTGGTTATCAATGACCGACCAGCAACGGACGAATTTGTTCAACCTCTATAGCCTTTATTTGGCCAATGGTGCTACATACGCAACTTCAACTGACGAAAAATCTACTGTAGTCGCACCAAGGACAGACGGTAAAAAATCAGGTCAAAAGAAACGTAATATAAACGTAAGGACATTGACGGTTCACGGAAAGAAACCAAAAATGAAGATTAACCATGTCGTTGTCACAGCCCTTTCATGTATCGTAGCAGTGCATACGCCGTGAAGCCCTGTTTGGCTGCCTCTGGCGAGGTGGTATTTCACTGTATTCAATACATTTGTGACTGCTAACTGTCCATATAATCAAGCACTGGAGATTACTTTATAATGTGTAAGTGGGCGCGCGCGTGTGTGTGTGTACGTGAGTGAATACTCATATAGGTCAAGCAGTTTGTGTATATTTTGTGTGTGTGTGTGTGTGTGTGTGCGTGCGTGCGTGCGTGCGTGCGTGCGTGCGTGTCAGTATCAGTGTCAGTATCAGTGTGTGCGCACGTGTGTACGTGTGCGTTCGTACGCGTGAGTGTGTGCGTGTCACTGTCACTTTTCATAAAACTTATGTTATATTTGTAATATAAATAAGTTGTCTTTATCTTATCTCAAAAACACTGGAACATTAACTTATATTTTGTTCGTTTTGAAAAATTCCAACATGTGTTTTTTTTAACATTACTTTTCAGTTTGTATATATTTGTATATAGCTTACTGTAGTACGATATATGACGCAACCAGCACATCGTCAACAAACTGGAACGCACTGTATATTTCAAATTAACGTTTCGGGTCTATATACGAAGTTTTTTTAATGTATTATACTGTATAACAATACTATTACACCGGTTTATACACTTTCAAATTTTACATTTTATTTATGTTGCTGTATAGCCTATTGTTGAATATGTCAACTCGGTGTCATTTTACATATACATGTACCTATAATCTAAAAATTTATATACTTACTTGCAATTTTTAAAATGTATACAACTTACTTGCACTTTACAGATGCAATGGTTTTTATCAATAAACATTCGTATGTTACTCTTTAATAATAACCTGTTATTCAAACATATTCTCATTATTTCCTCCGAACGTCCATCTTATACATGTGTTTAAATGTGTGTTAGTGCTATCTGTACTTTAAAACGCAGACTTATGTCAATTATTTGCTTTATAAACTGTTAAACAACAACATTATGATAGATCTATACGCTTAGATGTGCTTGTAATAAATGTATTATTAAAATATTTAAATACTTATTTGTATTTTTATGCCAGTCTATGCAAGCATAAATAAGAGTAGCTTGTGCATTTTGCTATATAGGTTTAGTTTAATAATATTTTATTGCAGATATGTTACAATACATCAATTCAACATCACAATATTCATAGAAACATATGCAAATGGATTGAACTACAAGTTATTACAACATTAGTTACAGTTCTCTCCATATATATATATAGGTGTATATAGTGGTGACTAGTGTGCGTATATAAGCCCCCAAACACGTAAATCACTCTTCTGTGTGGATATATTACTATTTAAATCATAAATATTCATTTATTATCCATTAATTACATAAATAATGCCTTTATTATATGTATTCCGGTGTATTCCGGTGTATTCCGGTGATTCGGTGTATTCCGGTCTTTCTAGTAACCCCTTTCAGCCTGTAATATTGCACCCCCAGAATGGCAGTAAAGCAATTTTACTTTTTGCAAATATACTCTTAGTACAATTGTACCCATAAAAATGCAAATTTCAGTAAAAATATCCTAAATCAACATGTTTTATGTTGGAAATATATTTTTTGGATGTTTTACGGGGATTTGTTATGATTTGGATAATTTAATCGAGTCAGAATCTACCTTACAATCTGACTATATGCCCTAATACTTATTAAATAGTGGTATGTGACCATAGGCCTCCATTATAGCCTTTTGGGCTACCCTGATTTCCCTATATCTCGTAGCTATTTATATATATGGCACCACTTGCCTGAAACTAACATCCAAGTGCCATGTAATGAGGGATTTTTTTTCACAGCTAATCTTATGAAAAGTTGGTCGTGTCTGGGTCCAAAGTGACACCACCCCAGTTTTGCAGTTTTTTCAGGCCAAATGTCAACTTGTACAAATGTCAATGTGTACCTACTTTCATTTTTCAGTATAATTTTACAAAATAACTACAAAAATATGTATTAAAGGGGCTGATGGGGTCATTGTCGTACCAAGTACTACAGAAAGGCACCTGGGGTACATTTATGTATACAGAAACGTACCTGAAAATCATCGAAATCCAGAAAGGCCCCCAAATATACATAAATGTACCCGTGACAAAATACAGTGTCGTAAAATGCGGCTGTAACGCGTTCTGTTACTTCGCGGAAACGAAACTTTCATTGTTTACAAAGTTTAATCGAATCCCTTTTTAAAAGCCGCTAGCATTTGCCTCCGTCTTAAAGGAATGCAGTTGGTCTAAATATTTGACCAACTCTTCTTGAATGACAAGCTGCATATTTGTTTACTTTTTGCGCGGGGTTTGATGATTTACAACTTAAGGTTTTACGACAATACGTTCTATATTTTATTACTAACTATGGCAGCCTAAATATGTTTGAAGAACAATAGCGCAATAGTTAATGATAAACATTATTGTTTAAGCAGTCGTTTTATCAAGTTCTAAATTGTTTCAATTCCGCCAATAAGATCTTGTTTGTCCGGGTACGTTTCTGTATATTTGGGGGCCAATCTGGAATTTAAAGATTTTCGGGTACTTCTGTATATATATAAATGTACCTTTCTGTAGTACCGGATATGACAATGACCCATCAGCATTAAAGGGACACTGTCCGTAAGTATAAAGCAGATATTGAGCATAGCCAAATAACTGTCTGATTTTTATTCAGTGAAATGTCTACATGAAAACATTAGCATATACCCAGATAAGCCTGTAGTAACACATTCGTGAGTTTGAAGAAAAAAAGTTTTATTTATTATTTGTAAATAATGTGGGACCCACATTATTTACATTTTCTGCTGATCACATGACATCCATTAGCGCATTCACTTTTATATATTATATCTCTTACGTAATACATCTGGCCCGGTAACTAGCTCAGTCGGTAGCAACGTTCGACTATTATTACCTGTGTGTAATTTTAGTGTGGTTTACCAGTTCAGTCCCACGAAACGGTTATTCTTTTTTTGTATTGCTATTGAATTCTGTCAAACAGTCTTGGTTTTCTTTAGTAAATATTCAATAATGGCTGGTGTGTTATGTTTGTCAACGTAATTATTTTGTGTTTTATAGGCTAAATGTTATGGACATTGTCCCTTTAAATGTTCCATTTTGAAGAAAACATATTTTTATTCATAACTTTTACATGACATCATCAAAATAATTTGACCAATCAGTGATCAATAAAATAAAAGACCTGCACATTCTGGTAGGGGGTAAACTCGGAGTTTATTTTTGGTGCTCAACTGACTTTAGCCCTTTATAAAACTAGTTTGTAGTGATCATTTTATTAAAAGCTTTATTTTGTGTGTACATCTATGTATCTTCTTTTGGTGTTATCTAATTTTAAAACACCAATATGCATACATATAATTTAAATCATGGTTTAATGTTTTCATTTTTTATATAGAGATTGAGGATAAAGTCCGAGTAAACCCCTTTATTTGCACCTACTGAATATCTCAACGTACCAGAAGTTGACCAGATGTGAAAGTTATGAATGTTTGTTCTATTTCAGTCATTATTTTTATCCAGTCCATGACTTCACATTGGTAAACATTAGTCTCGGATATATAATAATATATATGCACGGGTTGAAAGAAGAATTTATTTTGAGTCGATTAGTATTACAATTTTTACCTGCCAAGATGAAATATCCCAGATTATCCAAATTTATCAGGAATATGTTCACATATTTCCGAATTATCGAAACTTACCGCCATCTTGTTTGAAATTCTTAGTCAGAGGTCCATGGGCATAATTAGTTCAGTGTACACAACTGACCATGCACCATCGTTAGAATAGAATAGAAGCGTTTATTGTTCAATCATGCGTTTTTTCCAGTCTTTTTTTTTTATACAGGAAATTAGGCGTATATGCAGTTACATAGAATGTCAGAATAATAAAAAAAAAATGCATAGGAGCCAATTTATTAGGCTAGCATAGTGATAAGCCTCGCCCTGAATGCCTCTACAGTTTTGGTGACAATGGTTTGGGTTGGAAGAGATTCCACTCTCTGATCATCCATGGGTAAAAGGAGCATTTGTATACATCCTTCTGGGCAGTTGTATTATACAGTGTGTAGGTCGTACCATTGTCGAGTATGCGACAGACCACTGGTTTGGTACAGTCTCCTAGGTTACGTCTTATGAACCCCATGGTCGTGTTGGCCTTGGCGACTGTATAATTGATGTGGTGCTTCCGTGTGAAGCTTCGTTAAAAGTTACTCCAAGGTACTTGCTATTGCTGACTACTTCATGTGTGTGACCATGTAGTGGATAGGATGTGTTGATCAGCTGGCACTTGTTTGTTGTGGCTCTGATAGTTGTACATTTAGCTGGGTGAAATTTCATTTGCCACTCTTCTTCCCATTTCTCAAAAGGTGATAGGTTTTTCTGAAGTAGTAGTGAGTCGTTCTGGCAATGTATTTGGCGAAATAGCAAACAATCATCCGCAAACAATCGGGCATTCGACTGGTTGGTTGATTGGCAGGTTATTGATGTAATTTTATTGTATGCTAGAAAGAACAATGTGCCAAGAGCGGTACCTTGAGGGACACCAGATGTAACGTCAGCTCGGGAAGATTTTCTACCTTCTAGGAGGACCTAGTTGTTTCCTGTTATGTAGGAATAGAGTGGGCTAGAATTGGAACCCAATTCGTCTCTTGCATCCTTTAGAGGGACATTATGAAGGCAATCTTGATTTTTAAAAACTTGCGGCATCCCCTTACTTTTTTCTACTAACTCCCAATTATTCAATCATTAATATTAATTCTAAGAATATTTTAAATCAGATTCTTTTTGTATATTACATACTGTTGATTATATTGCGCTGGTCAAAAATGTATTTCAACATTCGATGAAACAACGACGAAAATTGAACTCACATTTTTTATTTAATGATTTGCAAGCAGGTTTAAAGTCAAAATGTTACTACATAAATAAAGAAGCTAATTTTCATTCTTGATAAAACTTCAAGATTGCCATGTGTCCCATTAATATGTGTGCTGGGATGTAGCTTCGTGTTTTTGTGTGTGTGTGTTTTTTTTGTGTCTCTGAGCAGTTTATGTACTCCTTTCCAGTGTAGTGTTATTTTGTCCCTTGCTGGATAGGGACTTTGCTGGATTGTGATGTCCACTCTAACTCTTTTGCAGATGAGGTCAATTGGTTTCCTTTGACCTCAACTTAGACATTGTTCATGAATCGTGAGAACGTCTTAGCCAATTTCTGCATGATATCGGTCCAAATTATGTCAAGTTCAGTTTATAATTATACCCACAAATTTTGAAAAAAAGATGGGTATATTCAAATCGCCTCCATTTGTCCGTCCGTTACCGCATCTCCTCCTAAACCGCAGAACAGAATTCAACCAAACTTAGGGTATGACTTTACCATATGATGGCGGCGTGTAAGAGCAACATTATTTTTGGCTCCGAGCCTAGGGGCCCTCAGGTGGGGTCAAAATGTCAAATACAC
This sequence comes from Cyrtodaria siliqua, assembly GCA_037043455.1. NCBI lineage: Eukaryota > Metazoa > Mollusca > Bivalvia > Adapedonta > Hiatellidae > Cyrtodaria > Cyrtodaria siliqua. The sequence goes on from JAWPHD010005154.1 coordinate 137,632, forward strand.
TAAAAATTCAAGTGGGGGCTGGGTGTGTGTGGTGGTGGTGGATGGACGTAGGGGGGTGGGTGGGTGTTGGGGGGTGGGGGGGGGGGGGGGGTTAGAGTGGGAGTGGGGGGAGAGAGGTAAAATCAGTATAATTTGCTCCAGGGTCACCATGGGACTCTGGGATAGGGGGTCAAAAGTTCAAATACACAAATACCCTAAACAGTTTTTTATTCATTTGCAGTGTCATACATGTACATGTATACAGAAAAGCATAAATAATACTATTTCTGATCTGAGTATCAAAGTACTACCAAAACAATTGCTGTGTGAAGAAAACGTGGTATTTTGCGATGGCGCACTGTCGAATTTATTCAAATTGTTCAATTGCTTTTGACTGCGTTTTGTTTATTAGCAGAAGTGTAGATGTGTTCTTGTGTTATTACCAAATATATGCAAACTGTGACATAGGTATTTAGCCGATACCACCTACTGTCCGATTAAGTTTCAGGAATTGATGATATTATATACATATATACTAGTCTAAATTCCTAAGTACCCACTTAAGAATATGTCAATAATATTCTTATTGTTTTGTCACTGTCTGTAAGTCATACTTGACTGGAGATACCATTGCCCTGGAGATCCCAATTGCCCTGGAGATACCATTGCCCTGGAGATAACATTGCCCCGGAGATAACATTGCCCTGGTAATACCATTGCCCTGAAAATATCATTGCCCTGGAGATACCATTGCCCTGGAGATACCATTGCCCTGGAGATATCATTGCTCTGGAGATACCATTGCCCTGGAGATACAATTGCCCTGGAGATACCATTGCCCTGGAGACACCATTGCTCTGGAGATACCATTGCCCTTTAAGATACCTTTGCCCTGGAGATACCATTGCCTTTTACCAGTTTAAATTGTCTGTTCTGATCACATGCATACATTTTAAAGCTTTCAAGTCAGTGTGTTTTCTTAGAAATAAATTATAACAATTATCCAACTTTGTCCTTGGGAATTGTAGTGTATATTATATATTCCAGTTTGTAGTTGGATCTTGTTATCAGAAATCATGGAGAAGCTTTACTTTGATGAGTCTTACTTCAACGAGGCAACAGAGTCCTGGACACAAGGGTCGTTTCAACTGAGCAAGGTCGGTATTACTTTACTATAGTTACTCTTAAGTAAGTGGAGTGTGTGGTACAGTGGTAGAGCACCGAACTCCAGATCAAGAGGTCGTGGGTTCGATCCTCGCCAAGTTATTTATCCTTGAGCAAGATAATTAATCCACATTGCTTAGTACTTGTTCTACCCAGGAAGACATCGAGAGTGATTAATCTAAATTGCAAGAACTTGTTTTGCAATCGATTTAAAATAAATATGTTCAAACTTAAACTAAACTTAAGTAAGTAAGTACAGCTTGGAACATTCCCCGAAATGGAGACGTTTTCCTGATCAAGAGGGGTTTCCTTATCCATAGACTTAAGTGTAAACAATTGAAGGCAAAAGGAAGTGTCCCAGGCCTCGTAGTGGAACCTTTAAAACCTGTAATTTTGTTGAAATCCTTTAAAACCTTCATTTTGTCTGGAAAAAAACGTTAAAAGCCTATAATTTTCTCTTGAAACATTTTTTTATTTTAATTTTTCTATTTGTTCGTTACTGAATAAATAATAATAAATTAAATAAATCAGAATCAAATTATTGAAGCTTTTACCAATTTACAGTTGTCAGTTTATGTAATACTACTTTATAGAGTTGGGTACCACGAATAATAAAATACCGCGATATACCATTAAGACATTAAAAATGTTAAGAGGCTCACTGGCTCCAAAACCATTAGAACAAGGGTTCGTCACTAATTATTTAAGTAGGAAGCCTAAATGACTTCCTGTTGTTCCTTGTGACTGATAGGTCCTTCTCATTTATTTTTGCATGTACTAATATGTGCTCATCACCATCCACATGAGTTGTTCTAACTGCTTCTAAGGCCAAAAATAAAATTATGTTTGTTTCCCCTTCCCGACCGACCCACCGAAATTGCCGCGACCCGAATTATTTTTTCGACACTGGCGAATTATTATTATTTTTTTTTTTTGTTGTTGTCTTAAATGTGTCTTATAGGTAGCATGTATTCCAGTTTTTATCTCAAATAAAAGAAATGAAATAAAAAAAATATTTTACCTACCTACCTACCCAACCCTTTTTTGCATGGGTCGGGAAGGGGAAACAAACATAATTTTATTTTTGGCCTAACTTCTCTGCTCCCATAAACGTAATAATTTTGAAAATGTGCATCTTTATTAGTCGTCACAGACAGTTGTGTCTGCCTCATAGGTTCCATCATTGGTCATTACAAAAAATGACCAGAGAGTACTTTATGCCATCTTGAGTTTTTCAGAAAGTTGTTGCCTTTGCCAGACCATTGTGGGACTTCCAAAGTGGAACCTATAATGGTCGTGTAAGCATGCAGCATTTCTGCGTGGCGCAGTCGGTAGCATGGCGGATTTGTAACCGGAGGCCCTGGGTTCAATCCTCCATGGTGCCACTGAGCTTTGGCGGTGTGTTCTTGGGCAAGACACTTTCCCTCAGCCTCGTCCGTCAGATGGGGACGTAAACCGGGCGGTCCCGTGTATCGGTATATCATCCAAGCACGTTAAAGAACCATAGGAATCTATTCGATAATAAGAGTAGTGCACGGTTCCCGGATTCCTATGTGTCCTTCCCCTCTCTCTTGGGCGGCTCTAAATAACCTATACTGTGTTGATGAGCCGTTAAACAACATTCTAGAGTGAGACTAAAGATGAAAACTAAAGGGTCAGGGAAGACAGTAACTAAACAAAAATTCATGTAACTGTACAGTGGGTAATGTTTGTCAAACAAGGTATTTATGTTAGAAATATTGATAAAAGCACGAAAATTTAGCCTTTAATTACTCTTTATTAGCTCTGCTGGCCTGTGGTGAGCACATATTATGGGATGGCGAGTTGTTCGTCGTGTGTCCGTTCGTTAACTTTTACCTCGTTAAGCCGATGGGGCCTTCATTTTTCATCCGATCTTTATCAAACTTTGCCAGATTGTTAATATCGATGAAAGCTCGGGCAATCTCGAAAAACAGCCAGATCAGACCATTAACAGCAAAGTTATGGCCCTTGATTTAGTTAAAAAATGCTATATTTTGCCTCGTTAAGATGATAGGGCATTCATTTTACATCCAACTTTACCAAACTTTACCAGATTGTTAACATTAATAGAAGCTCAGGCAAATTAAAAAAACATCGAGATCGGACCAGTAACAAGGTTGATTTAGTTAAAAATACTATATTTTGCCTTGTTAAGACGGTAGGGCCTTCATTTTTTATCCGATCTTTACCAGATTGTTAATATCAATGAAAGCTCGGACAAGTTCGAAAAACAGCCAGATCGGACCAGTAACAATGGAGTTATGGCCCTTGATTTATTTAAAAATGCTATAGTTTGCCTCGTTAAGATGTAAGGGCCTTCATTTTTCATCCGATCTTTACCAAACTGTCCAGATCTAGTTGTGCAAATCATCGCCGCGTCCTGGTTGAATGATTTTTGGCAGGGTTATGGCTCTTTAATGGTTTTAATACACAAACTGTGTCTGGACTAGTTCTCCTGAACCCCGCAGCAAGTTTCAACGAAACTTTGCAGGGATGATCAGTTTAGCAGAGTTATGGCCCTTTAAAGACTTTTGATACACAAACTTTTTCACGGCTAATCCTCCTGAAACCCTGGCTGGATTGACAAGGATGATAAGTATCAAGCCTAGTTAGCATGTCATCACCATATTCCGGTTGAATGATTTTTGGCAGAGTTATGGCCTTTTAAAGGTTTTAATACACAAACTTTATCCAGATTAGTCTCTTCTGAACTCCTTGCCGGATTTCAGCGAATCTTGGTGGGGATGATCAGTACCAAACCTAGTTGCACCTATCTTTGCGTGTTCTGGGTGAATGAAATTTGGTAGAGTTATGACCCCTTAAAGGTTTTAATACACTAACTTTGTACAGACTAATTGTCCTGAACCTCTGGCTGGATTTTAATGAAACTTGGCAGGGATGATCAGTACCAAGCCTATATTGTGTTCTGGTTGAATGATCTTTGAAAGAGTTATAGCCGCTTATACATAAACTTTATCTTTAGCAAGTAGAGCGTCCACAGGCCCTCTTGGACTTCTTGTTTTTGTAAAAATCACCCTAAAAAACTATAATTTACTAAAAATCAACCTTTATAAAAAAACTTCATTTTTATCTGAGCCTGCTAGGAGGCCTGGACGCTAATAAATAGGTACATCCTTTGGCATACTGGGAAACATCATTTGGGAGAATGTCCCCATTTTAGATTATATTCCCAGTATGTATGAAGAGAAGTACGATAAGTCAAGTAAAGATTTAAAAATGATAAACTTTAACCCCAAACCATAATTTTATAACTACAGCTCTACCTTTACTACAACTCTACCTTGATGCTAGCTTTATAGAAATAAAATAGCTCATCCTCATACGATACCACAAACATCGTATATTACATTCTTAGACTAATAAAAGTTAGTTGCATCACCAATAATAGCAATATAAGCATGGCATACACCTAGGCGTCACATTGTCTGGTGTATTGGTCTGGAGTCGCATTTTAACCTGAAACATAACCTGCACCATAATTGTATTCAACCAGTGGACTTGAAATTATTATGCAGCTCTGACTTAACACATATTATACAGTCCAGTCGAACAGGTTCTATAGTATTTATTTCATCCAATTTGTATTACAGAGTTATGCCCTTTCCTCAAAACCTAAACTGCAGTCTTACCTATGTCATAACTTGAAATTTTAAGTTATTGTTCATCATCGTATTCAGTCCAGTCGAATAGGTTTTGTAATATCTATTTCATTCAATTTTACAGAGTTATGCCCCTTTCCACAAAAATGAGATATAGGGTCCTATAGAAGCCATTGTGCATTACGATGCGCAATGGCATCGTAGGTCCACACTGTACTGCAAACAAGGACTTATAATACAATGAAAGAGACAAAAAACAACAGAAAGGGTGGTGAAGACAGGGTTACCGACTTGGAACGATCAGTAGGCAATAAGGCCTACTGGTTAGCTTAAAGGGAATGTAGCGACACAGCCAAACAAGCTATATTATTGAGTGTTCTGAAAAACTTGGAAAAAGGTGAAAGAATTATCAAAATCGGTTATAAACAAAACAGATAAGACCATTTGAAGGTTGTTCTAAAATGGATATGGGAGCCGCCATTTTAAGAACTATAACATCATAGTTCCAAATTACCATATATGTAATATTGATAAATAGCATTTAAAGCAAAAAAAATCACGACTATTAAATGCAAAATCATTTACTGGTCAAATAAAGCATTTTTGCCATTAAGTATACATATTTTTCATGTGGTTACTGTCATTTTTTTAATCAGTAAATTTTCATATTTAATATTCCATATAATTATGGTCAATCAGAACTGTGAAGTCATAGCACTCAGAATGGCAGCTTCCATATCCATTTCAACAGAACCTTCAAATGATCATATCTTCTTTGTTTATCCGATTTTGATAATTCTTTCACCCTTATCTCAATATACAGATGTTTGACTGTGTCGTTACTTTCCATTTAAGCTGCAGCCAATATGCAATTTTATATAGTTGTTCATTATCACTTGATGCACAGGTTTTATAACGCAGTATTCAGTTTTGTACAGAGCTGTGCCCAGTTACGTAGTCTATGACAATAGATAATGCAAACTTTGATGTAGATGATAATCCGTTAAAGCTTCCTGTGTTATTTTCCAGTTTGATGTCAAGCTCAGGAATGGCTGGGATAAAGCTATGGATGAAGGACATTTTAGATACAAATTGGACATAGAAGAAACGAGAATAATTGGAGATAAAAACTATGTGGCTCAGGTAGGGTTAGGATTGTTGCTCACTTTTGGTTATGAACTTCTTCAACTATGAATTTGTACAATATCTACTGATTGAAAAGTGTGCTCGCATGCTGATTGAAATAAAAAAATTAAAAGACCCGCTCAATGCACAATCCGGCTACTTCATTCACAATATTGCAAAAATCACATTTTTCTGCCTTTTGATAAATATGAGTGGTAGCAGCTGTTGCATTTTTAGTTTTAGGTGAAATAGTTTAATAATTGCCTGTTGATTGTAACTGAAATTAATTTGGTTTTATCGCACACCAACATAAAAAGTTTATATGGCGCCAACAAGTATGAACATTTCAGGCCCACCATTGATGTACGTCGAGATATTGTGGAGCGCTGTGGTCTAGTGGTATAGCGTTGGACTCATGATCGAAAAGTCGTGGGTTCGATCCCTGCCATTGCACTATGCGTTATGTCCCTGAGCAAGACACTTTATCTGCATTTGCTTATTACTGGTTCTACCCAGGAAGACATCGAGAGTGATTCAAATAAGTTCATAGAGCTTTCGTTACAATCAATGTAAAATAAATAAGTTTAAACTTACATCGAGATAAAAAACATGCAGAATGGGCCTAGAACATTCTCACATGCAGAACTGCTGAGTTACTGCAAATTCTGTTGTAAACACTCCATGTTTTGCTGGAGCCATGATCATTGTCTTCTGCAACCACTTAAGTAGCACATGAAAAAATACAGGGATGAAGACCTTTAATGAACATGACAATAAATGACAAAATGAACATGAATTGTTTTTTTTATCTTTCTTCCAGGATAACCAGTGGCCCTATTTTTGCCCGGGAACCACATTGGGTCCCATTGAATGTAATGCTGCAACAAAAATATGCATGTGTCACACTTTTGAAAACTCAATTTCAGTTAATTTTACTTTACCAGTAATGTTCGACTAAACAAAATATTTTACAGTAATACAGACTGAATCTTCATGCCTCCTTATTTTAGTTAAATGTCCTAAGAGCAACAGAAAGAAGAAAACCAGATGAAATCAACACATTAAACCAGCCATTCAATCCTGCATCGTTTAATTTCACGAAGATAAAACAGGATGAAATTCTGTTTGAAATGATCAGGGGAGAAAAGTCTAGTGGTGATTGTAACAACCATGATGTCGTGGAGAATGCTAGTGGTGATTGTAACAACCATGATGTCGTGGAGAATGCTAGTGGTGATTGTAACAACCATGATGTCGTGGAGAATGCTAGTGGTGATTGTAACAACCATGATGTCGTGGAGAATGCTAGTGGTGATTGTAACAACCATGATGTCGTGGAGAATGGGAACTCTGCTGCGGTGAAACGGGTAGGTTATTGAAATGAAGACTCATTTTTATACGCCCGTCTTTAAGTGAGATGTATCATGTACTGGCATCCTCCGTCTGTACATATGTCCGTTAACTTTTAGCTGACAAGTGATTGTGGCTAATAACTTTAAAAGTATAAGGTCTACAGCAATCAAACATTCACACTTCTCCAGCATGATACAATGAATACATCTGAATAAGGCCCATAACTCTCATATTTTTTTTCAAAAATTATTTTCCTTTGAAAAAGATTTAACCTAAAACTTGGTCTGTTACAAGTTAGTGTGAGTTTCAAGTAATAGGTCTACAACAATGAAACCATTTACGCACCTCGGTACATCTGACGAAGGTCTTGGATTCATACTATTTTAAAATTATTTTTACCTTTGAAAAAGGTTTAAACTGAAATTTTGACTATCCTGTTACAAGTGATTGTGGCTTATCACTTTTATAGACGGTATTAGGTCTACAGCAATGAAACTTTGTACACACCTTCAGCATGATCCAACAAATGATGGGAACAACATCAAGATAATAGTAGATAGACCCTAAAGCACATCCTAGTTATAGATATCTCTTTTCTCAACAGTAGATAGGAGCTAAATTTATGTTGTAATTTTACAGGTGCGGAACTTGGTGATAATAAACGTGAGCCCACTGGAGTATGGTCACATATTGTTGGTACCAGACATAGACGCATGTAGACCGCAGGTAACAGCTAAAATGGCAAATATTTGCTTGTTGTTGTTTTCTTTGATATCAATAACCCTGTTAACCAGTTGGAACAGGGGTCAAAAGGTTATCTGGAGTTCATGTTAACCAGTTGGAACAGGGGTCAAAAGGTTATCTGGAGTTCATGTTAACCAGTTGGAACAGGGGTCAAAAGGTTATCTGGAGTTCATGTTAACCAGTTGGAACAGGGGTCAAAAGGTTATCTGGAGTTCATGTTAACCAGTTGGAACAGGGGTCAAAAGGTTATCTGGAGTTCATGTTAACCAGTTGGAACAGGGGTCAAAAGGTTATCTGGAGTTCCTGTTAACCAGTTGGAACAGGGGTCAAAAGGTTATCTGGAGTTCCTGTTAACCAGTTGGAACAGGGGTCAAAAGGTTATCTGGAGTTCATGTTAACCAGTTGGAACAGGGGTCAAAAGGTTATCTGGAGTTCATGTTAACCAGTTGGAACAGGGGTCAAAAGGTTATCTGGAGTTCATGTTAACCAGTTGGAACAGGGGTCAAAAGGTTATCTGGAGTTCATGTTAACCAGTTGGAACAGGGGTCAAAAGGTTATCTGGAGTTCCTGTTAACCAGTTGGAACAGGGGTCAAAAGGTTATCTGGAGTTCATGTTAACCAGTTGGAACAGGGGTCAAAAGGTTATCTGGAGTTCATGTTAACCAGTTGGAACAGGGGTCAAAAGGTTATCTGGAGTTCATGTTAACCAGTTGGAACAGGGGTCAAAAGGTTATCTGGAGTTCATGTTAACCAGTTGGAACAGGGGTCAAAAGGTTATCTGGAGTTCATGTTTGGATTATAATTCTTACTTCAAAAATATACAAATGCAATTTATGTAGAAAAACTAACGGGACACCGAGAGTTTTTAAAAAATCAAGATTGCATGTGTCCCTTTAATGTGCTCTAAGAAAATACTCCAATACCTGGATCCGTCTGGTTTACATCCACATCCAACGGACGAGGCTACTGAAGTTTCTTGCCTAAGGACACACCAGTGTTAACCAGTGGCGCTAGTGAGGCTGAAACCCACGATCTACGGATTTAGAGTCGAATGTCTCCATCCGGCCGTCACAGCATCTGGTTCGTAAATGAATCAAATACAGTTTTAAATCAGTAGGAATTATTTTTATGTTACTGTCCAAAAAAGGAAATTTTTCATCAATTTCAAATAGATTTTGAGACTTTGGTTAATAAATGAAATAAACAAGAATATTTCTGTCCTTTTGAATCAAGGTTTAGATTAAAAGAAAAACAGGTGGTTTAAAGCAAGAAATAGTGAGTCTACCTATTAATTAGGAAAAATTGAAAGAAATTAAGAACCTTTAGACAAACAACTAGATTTTTAAATATTTCCGATAAAAGCCCATAACTCTCTGGTTCATATTTTTTGAATTATTTCCCTTTGAAAAATTAAGAAAAGTTTAACCTTTCCTTTTACAAGTGATTGTGGCTAATTACTTTTAAAATATTAGGTGTACAACAATGAAACTTGTGGTCACATCTTCATCATGATACAATCAATTCATCCTGTAAAGGCCCATAACTCTCTGCTTCATAATTATGCCCCCAAAGGGCTGCATATAGTAGTCGCACTGTCCGTCTGTCAATCCGTCCGGATCTTTGTTTGTCTGTACAATCGTGTCCGGTTAATAACTCTGACAATAATGGACGGATTTTCAAATAACATGGCATAATTGCTCACCACAACAAGACGTGTCGCGCACAAAATCCAGGTCAGCGGCTCCAAGGTCAAGGTCACACTTAGAGGTCAAAGGTCAAAATAAACTGCTTTCGTGTCCGGTTAATAACTCTGACATTCATGAACAGATTTTCAAATAACTTGGCACAAGTGCTCTACACAACAAGACAACATATCGCGCACAAAACCCAGGTCCGTGGCTCCAAGGTCAAGGTCACACTTAGAGGTCAAAGGTCAAATCGTGTCCAGTCAATAACTCTGGCATTCCTGGATGGATTTTCAAATAACTTGGCAAAAGTGCTCACCACAACACGATGTGTCGCACACAAAACCCAGGTCCGTGGCTCTAAGGTCAAGGTCACACATAGAGGTCAAATGTCAAATCGTGTCCGGTCAATAACTCTGGCATTCCTTGACGGATTTTGAAATAGCTTGGCACATGTGCTCACCACAACAACATGATGTGTCGCACACAAAATCCAGGTCTGCGGCTCCAAGGTCAAGGTCACACATAGGTCAAATCGTGGCCGGTCAATAACTGGCATTCCTGGATGGATTTTCAAATAACTTGGCACAAGTGCTCACCACAATAAGACGTGTTGCGCACACAATCCAGGTCCGTGGCTGTAAGGTCAATGTCACACTTAGAGGTCAAAGGTCAAATTGTGTCCAGTCAATAACTCTGGCATTCCTGGACGGATTTTCAAATAACTTGGCACAATTGCTCACCACAAGACGACATGTCACGCACAAAATCCAGGTCCGTGGCTCCAAGGTCAAGGTCACATTAAGAGGTCAAAAGTGAAATCATGTCCGGTCAATAACTCTGGCATTCCTGGACCTATTTTAAAATAACTTGGCACAATTGCTCACCACAGCAAGACGATGGTCACGCACAAAATCCGTCCGTGACCCCAAGGTCAAGGTCACACTTAGAGGTCAAAGGTCAAATGATGTCCGGTCAATAACTCTGGCATTCCTGGACAGATTTTCAAATAACTTGGCACATGTCCTCACTACAACCAGACGACGTGTCGTGCACAAAATCCAGGTCCGTGGCTCTAAGGTCAAGGTCACACTTAGAGGTCAAAGGTCACTTCGGGGGCCTTTGTCACTTACTGTGACATTCCTTGTTAGCTCTACTGGCCTAATTTTGACCAAACTTCACGTGGATGATCCTGAGATGAATGCTTTTTAGATTTGTTACAATTGGGTCAGCGCTACATCCACAATGGCTGCCATTACCATATATGGTCGAAACCTTAAAAAATCTTCTTCTCCAGAACCGCTGGACAGATTTCAACAGTTTTTCTTTTAAAATGATCGCCAAGGCCTAGACTATCAAGTTTGTTCAAATTAAGTCACCGGGGTCAAGAATGGCCGTGCCCCGGGGGTCCAAAGTTTGTATATTGAGGTTTTGCATGTTTTTCATATTGACATATAGGAAAAAACTTTAAAAAATCTACTTCTCTGAAACCACAAGGCACAGAGCTCTCATGTATTACATGTAGCATCAGCTTATGGTCCTCCACTAAGTTTGTTCAAATGGTGACCCTGGGGTCAAATTTGTCCCCGCCCTGGGGGTCACAGTTTTACATAGACTTATATAGGATTTTTTTTTTAAAATCTTCTTCTCGGAAACTACAACAGCCAGAGGTTTGATATTTTGCATTTACTATAAGCTTATGGTCCTTTACCAAGTTTGTTCAAATGGTGACCCTCGGGTCACATTTGGCCCCGCCCCAAGGGTCACATGTTTTACATAGACATGTATAGGGAAAAACTTAAAAAATCTTCTTCTCTGAAACTGCAAGAGCCAGAGGTTTAATATTTTGCATGTTCAAATGGTGACCCTGGGGTCAAATTTGTCCCCGCCCTGGGGGTCACAGTTTTACATAGACTTATATAGGATTTTTTTTTTAAAATCTTCTTCTCGTAAACTACAACAGCCAGAGGTTTGATATTTTGCATTTACTATAAGCTTATGGTCCTTTACCAAGTTTGTTCAAATGGTGACCCTCGGGTCACATTTGGCCCCGCCCCAAGGGTCACATGTTTTACATAGACATGTATAGGGAAAAACTTAAAAAATCTTCTTCTCTGAAACTGCAAGAGCCAGAGGTTTAATATTTTGCATTTTCTATAAGCTTATGGTCCTCTGCCAAGTTTGTTCAAATGGTGACCCAGGGGTCACATTTGGCCCCACCCCGGGGGTCACAGTTTTACATAGGCTTGTATAGGGAAAAACTGAAAAAAAAAATCTTCTCTGGAACCACATGGCACAGAGCTCTCATGTATTACATGTAGCATCAGCTTATGGTCCTCTACTAAGTTTGTTCAAATGGTGACCCTGGGGTCAAATTTGTCCCCGCCCCGAGGGTCACAGTTTTACATAGACTTATATAGGATTTTTTTTTAAAAATCTTCTTCTCGGAAACTACAAGAGCCAGAGGTTTGATATTTTACATTTATTATAAGCTTATGGTCCTTTACCAACTTTGTTCAAATGGTGACCCTGGGGTCACATTTGGCCCCGCCCCAAGGGTCACATGTTTTACATAGACATGTATAGGAAAACAACTTAAAAATCTTCTTCTCGGAAACTGCAAGAGCCAGAGGTTTAATATTTTGCTGTTGCTGCTGTTGCTATAAGCTCAGGTCCTTTACCAATTTTGTTCAAATGGTGACCCTGGGGTCACATCTGGCCCCGCCCCGTGGGGGTCACAGTTGTACATAAATGCTTGTTTTAAATTTTTTAATTTCTTTATTTTTTAATTATTTTTTTTAATATATATTTTTTTTACTTTTTTTTTTATTTTTATGTTTTCAGTTGTTTTTTTTACTTTTTTATTTTTTACTTTTTTTTTTACTTTTTATTTTTATTTTTATTGACTTGGAAAACCAGCCAGATCGGACCAGTTATGGCAGAGTTATGGCTATATTTTGCCTCTTTAAGACGATAGACACTTGCTTCATTGATGTCATAAGAGCCATATTAGCCAGTAGAGCGTCCACAGGCCCTCTTGGGCCTCTTGTTTTTTAATTATTTTCCTTTAAAAAAGGTTTAACCTGGAAATTAACCTTGCCAACGACGTGTATGCCCTGCTAAGCAGCACTCTTGTTGCTATTAAAATAGGGGAAGAGAAATTTAAGAGATAAGCAATAGCTGAGTTATATGAGGGAATCTGAAATAATACTAAGTGTTTAGCATTCACACTACAATAAAACATGTTAATTTTGTTTTCAGATTTTGACACAATATTCCATACAGTTGTCCATTGAGTCCATGCTGCTCAGTAAACACAGGTAAGTAAACACAGGAACCTGCACTAAAGTCACTGCCACTGAAAACCTGTAGTTTCTATAGGCAGCCACATCTTTATTATATGTGTTTCTATTGTAAACAGTTATATAGTGTCATCCGTGAAAAATGATACTATTTATTTTCTTCTTATTAAATGCCATTCTAATTGCCTTTTTACTAAGATTTTGATTCTTTGTTCATTTTAAAGTCAATAGATAGATAAACAAATAATAATTCATTGAAAAATAAAATAAAATAAAATTATACAGTAATTGTGTATACATTTTATTTATAAAATAGAACTTAATTCAAATAAGTTATTAAAATATAATACTGTATTTTTTAAATGTTTATTTTATTTATTTTTTGACAGAGGATTTCGAGTTGGTTTTAACAGTTTGTGTGCCTTTGCCTCGGTGAATCATCAACATCTGCATGCATATTACCTTGACAGAGAGCTGTTTGTCGAGTCGTCTGTAAGTATTGTTCATTCTGACATATCTGTGTTACATCAACACTCGTCATATTCAGATGACTAGGCTTCATTCTCTGAATTTGTTTCCCACATATACAGTTTTACTGATGATTCTCAAATTCTGATGAATTTGTAGAGATATATGAGAGTTGCTTGTATTCCTGGCTTGTGTCGTTGTGTGCTGGTCAGTAAAACTTGTCTAATAATTATGACATATGCTGAGGAACTAGGTTGCTTTTATATCAATATTTATATATCTTAATTAATGGAAACTTATTAAAGGTTAGAAGCAGATACAGAAACTAAAATTATATCAGAGTTACTTTCTTTTTCCCCGATGTTTAATTTCTTCTCCTTCTTTTTCAGCCAGTAGAGCACGTCTGTGATAATCTGTATGAATTGCTTACCATGCCAACCAAAGGATTTGCATTCCAGCTACATGGGTCCAGTGTTGAATCGCTGTCCAGGTACCGTGGTTTGTGTTTCACCTATTTATCATGCTTAACACTTGGGGAAATCTGTCTCAACTATTTTCTCATACCGGTGTCAAACGGGTACTGATGTTAATATAAACATTGGATAGAACCATCCTAAGTGTTCTGAAATTTTCAAAATGGGTGTACCGGTAAATTGATTTCTAGGCATATTTTAATGGTAATTTATGCGTGATAAGGTTGGGGGACGCGTCCATGGCCGAGTGGTTACAGTCTCTGACTTCAATCACTTGCCCTTTCCACTGTGTCATGGGACCAGGAATCTTTATGCGAGGAACCTATCCATCTGGCTTGTGGAACATCAGTGGTTTTACCCAGGTGCCAGCTTCTGGGCGAAATTGCCTGGATTTTGCTCCACCAGTGGAAGCTGGAAAATATGACTAGCTGTTAGTACGCCTTTAAATACCAATTCAGTCCAATTCTAGGTAAAGTTATGGCTGTCATTCACACCATTGAGAGTGAGTTAGATATTGCTGATTATCAATAATAATTAGAGGAAAAACAATATGTAATTTAAATGACATTTCATTTTTCTCAAAACTGGCATTATGTCTCTTGTTTTGATCAAAATACAAACTATTTGAAAAACATATATTTCAGCTAATTGAAAAGCGTGGTTAAAAGGAACAAAAGAAGACACTGATGTTGACTTGTTGCTATGTGTCCCTTTATACTCACCTGGCCTGGAATTCACCAACCATTCTTCAAACTATTCTTAGATTTGAGCTCAAATACTTAAATTTAATTCACAAATATTCACATGTTTTTCAAAGATAAACAATCATATGAAGTTGATATTTATTAGTATTTATCATATTTATACATAGCAGCTTGTTCTGAACATTTATACTGTAAACTTAAATATTTGTGATTGAAATTTGCATACTTGGGCTTAAGTGTAAGAATATTCTCAAGAATTCAAGGCCTGATACTTACTGTTTACTTTAAATATTTATGTATACAATTCTTTATCCTGTGTTTCAGAACATTGTTCAACATAGCCGACCACTTTCAGCGTAACGAAATAGCTCATAACCTGTTCATGACACGTGGACTTGTGTTCAACGAGGATCCACTCAGTCAAAATAGAACCATCAGAGTGTATATGTGGCCCAGGCAGAAATTCATAGGTAGCACTTGTATGTATATTCTGTTCAATATGTGTAGAATATATGTTGCACAAGCTGGATGGGGCGAGTTTGCCTGCTGCTATGTTACTGCTTATTGTCTACACTGTTGGTTTTATCAAGCACTTTAGTCACAAAAGGAGGATGGGGCATGTTGACTGCTGCTGATTAACAGCTTGTTGTCTACACTGTTGGTTTTATCAAGCACTTTAGTCACACAAGGGGGATGGGGCATGTTGACTGCTGCTGTTTAACAGCTTGGTGTCTACACTGTTGGTTTTATCAAGCACTTTAGTCACACAAGGGGGATGGGGCATGTTGACTGCTGCAGTTTAACAGCTTGGTGTCTACACTGTTGGTTTTATCAAGCACTTTAGTCACACAAGGGGGATGGGGCATGTTGACTGCTGCAGTTTAACAGCTTGGTGTCTACACTGTTGGTTTTATCAAGCACTTTAGTCACACAAGGGGGATGGGGCATGTTGACTGCTGCAGTTTAACTGCTTGTTGTCTACACTGTTGGTTTTATCAAGCACTTTAGTCACAAAAGGAGGATGGGGCATGTTGACTGCTGCTGATTAACAGCTTGTTGTCTACACTGTTGGTTTTATCAAGCACTTTAGTCACACAAGGACGATGGGGCATGTTGACTGCTGCAGTTTAACAGCTTGTTGTCTACACTGTTGGTTTTATCAAGCACTTTAGTCACACAAGGACGATGGGGCATGTTGAGTGCTGCTGTTTAACAGCTTGTTGTCTACACTGTTGGTTTTATCAAGCACTTTAGTCACACAAGGGGGATGGGGCATGTTGACTGCTGCAGTTTAACTGCTTGTTGTCTACACTGTTGGTTTTATCAAGCACTTTAGTCACACAAGGAGGATGGGGCATGTTGACTGCTGCAGTTTAACAGCTTGTTGTCTACACTGTTGGTTTTATCAAGCACTTTAGTCACACAAGGAGGATGGGGCATGTTGACTGCTGCTGTTTAACAGCTTGGTGTCTACACTGTTGGTTTTATCAAGCACTTTAGTCACACAAGGGGGATGGGGCATGTTGACTGCTGCAGTTTAACAGCTTGGTGTCTACACTGTTGGTTTTATCAAGCACTTTAGTCACACAAGGGGGATGGGACATGTTGACTGCTGCAGTTTAACAGCTTGGTGTCTACACTGTTGGTTTTATCAAGCACTTTAGTCACACAAGGGGGATGGGGCATGTTGACTGCTGCAGTTTAACTGCTTGTTGTCTACACTGTTGGTTTTATCAAGCACTTTAGTCACAAAAGGAGGATGGGGCATGTTGACTGCTGCTGATTAACAGCTTGTTGTCTACACTGTTGGTTTTATCAAGCACTTTAGTCACACAAGGACGATGGGGCATGTTGACTGCTGCTGTTTAACAGCTTGTTGTCTACACTGTTGGTTTTATCAAGCACTTTAGTCACACAAGGGGGATGGGGCATGTTGACTGCTGCTGATTAACAGCTTGTTGTCTACACTGTTGGTTTTATCAAGCACTTTAGTCACACAAGGGGGATGGGGCATGTTGACTGCTGCAGTTTAACAGCTTGTTGTCTACACTGTTGGTTTTATCAGGCACTTTAGTCACACAAGGGGGATGGGGCATGTTGACTGCTGCAGTTTAACTGCTTGTTGTCTACACTGTTGGTTTTATCAAGCACTTTAGTCACACAAGGAGGATGGGGCATGTTGACTGCTGCAGTTTAACAGCTTGTTGTCTACACTGTTGGTTTTATCAAGCACTTTAGTCACACAAGGATGATGGGGCATGTTGACTGCTGCTGTTTAACAGCTTGGTGTCTACACTGTTGGTTTTATCATTCACTTTAGTCACACAAGGGGGATGGGGCATGTTGACTGCTGCAGTTTAACAGCTTGGTGTCTACACTGTTGGTTTTATCAAGCACTTTAGTCACACAAGGGGGATGGGGCATGTTGACTGCTGCAGTTTAACAGCTTGGTGTCTACACTGTTGGTTTTATCAAGCACTTTAGTCACACAAGGGGGATGGGGCATGTTGACTGCTGCAGTTTAACAGCTTGGTGTCTACACTGTTGGTTTTATCAAGCACTTTAGTCACACAAGGGGGATGGGGCGAGTTTGTCTGCTGCTGTTTTACTGCTTGCTATCTACACTGATGCTTTTATCAAACACTTCATGACTTTTATCAAACACTTTCATGACACAAGGTGGATGGGGCGTGTTTGTCTGCTGCTATGTTACTGTTAGTTATCTACACTGTTGCTTTAAAAATTATCATTGCACAAGGTGGAACTATTTCGATATAGTTTAAGTCTTATACACTGCTGTTTTCAGTCAGCTGCAATGAAGAAGCTTCAATATTAACCAACTTTGTTTGACTTCCAAAGATCAAGATCTCGAAAACTTAACATACCCTGTAAAGTTGTTCACTTCTTTATATTTCGTCATAAAATGTTCAATATTCAGAGGGTCTTACACGAGGGTATTTTTAATATTGAATTGAATTGGCACAGTCTATTTATCACATTATTCCAAAATTATCACATAACCTATACTGAACCAAACAGCTAACGCACCAGTAGACAAATTTCTTTCTGAACGAGACAAATATCTTGTCAATAACGACTGTAAATTTAAAAAAAATCATTCAAATCACCCGTCTCCCAACGGTACCAGTCGGCATATAATAAGTTCATACATTAAAGTTATTGTCTACTGGTGCGTTAGCTGTTTGGTTCAGTATACATTTATTAATGTAGCTGCTTTATATTGATAATGACTGTTTGTTGTTCTGTACAACACCGAGTAATCAACTATCTCATCGATATCTGTAATCTGGTATTGTTAACAGTTATGTAAACCAGGCAATTCAGATTGCACACCGAATTGACAGGAAAAGATCAAGCGATGAAACAGCCTTCATTTGCATATTTATTACACTAGTGTATTATGACATTTATGTCATAGCTTTATTACTCTCTCATACCGTATTTGTGTATATCACACGTCACAGTTATAAAACATTTTCTGCTTACAAGTTGCTCAGTGCGAATGCTTGATATCATTTCTGTTTGTTGTTCTGTTGTAGGGTTGAAAGATGAAGCTGCGTTCAATGTCGCCCTGGTGGAACTGGCAGGACACATTCCAGTTAAAAGTGAGACGGGGATGGGGCTGTGGGTAGGGTACTGGGAACTGTTAATAATACTGTTAAATACAGACGTCTTCAGCATAGTCAAGCAATGATGCATAAATAAAGACTGCCACGTAATCATATTACATGCTGTAGCTGGAGCAACAGCTGCTCTCACTATAACCTGGAAAGTAGCTGGAGCAACAGCTGCTCTCACTATAACCTGGAAAGTAGCTGGAGCAACAGCTACTCTCACTATAACCTGGAAAGTAGCTGGAGCAACAGCTACTCTCACTATAACCTGGAAAGTAGCTGGAGCAACAGCTACTCTCACTATAACCTGGAAAGTAGCTGGAGCAACAGCTACTCTCACTATAACCTGTATAACCTGGAAAGTAGCTGGAGCAACAGCTACTCACTATAACCTGGAAAGTAGCTGGGGCAACAGCTACTCTCACTATAACCTGGAAAGTAGCTGGGGCAACAGCTACTCTCACTATAACCTGGAAAGTAGCTGGAGCAACAGCTACTCTCACTATAACCTGGAAAACATGTATATATAAGAACATATAATCGTAGTGTTTATTTTCCCCCAAATTAAGAGTTGAAGCACAACCAAAACACCGTTCAATTATTGCATATTTATTTTAATATATTAGGGGTTCGACAATTGTTAGTTAACCTTTTCTCTACTATCATGTAAATTCAGCGTGTAATCCTGATTGTTTTCAGTAAAGGAGTTATTCTATGAGCTTGACGAGAAGAAGATAGAAGACACAATGCAGGAAGCTGCCCTGGATGAACTCGAGTACAACAAGATTAAGCAAGATGTGATCAAAATATGCCAACAACCAAGCTCTATATGAATGTATGCGGGATTAAATGTTTATTTATAAATCATGTTATAGAAATTATACTAGGATTGTATGCCTTGTTGGTGCCGTTTTATATGTATCATGTGGAATTATTTAGTCCAGGTATTTTATGGGGCCAGATTGTTTGTTGGAGCCAGTCCAGTGTTGTTACGGTGGGGTCAATAATCAAGGACCACTAATAGGGACAACTGTCTTGCCCTTGCATGGTCGCAAGGGGCAGCTAATAGCATTTCCGTTAATTTAGCAAGTATCACAGATGCTTATAAACTTTTTTTGATTACATTATTACACCTATGAAGTAATCTTAGTTTCACTATGCTCATGAGAAGAATACACAAGCATCTGCCCTTGAATTATGTCCAAATAATCTACAGTGAATCAGATCAACAGGATATATAGTATGGTTAAGGGTTGGCGCCTCACGTCAACATAAAATCGGGTGTTAGTTTCAATTATGTTTAATGAAAATTGGAATCATGGCATAACTTTACGAGCTAGTGCATTGTTGACCATCATCTTTAGATTAGCAGTAAATAGTTTCCGATTTTCACCAAATTTGATTTGAGGCTTTGTTTCAATAAAATCTTCGACAAGTTCAATAATAAGCAAAATTGATGCAAGAATTACAAAGTAATAGTCCTTGATTATTGTAAAATTATAAAAATTCAGGCTAGTTTATGCAAAAAAAACAGGTTCAGGTTTTTACCGAATATTACTTGAAATTTTCTACAAAAAGATGAGAAAAAACAACATCTGTATTACAGGGTTATTGCCCTTGATTACGCAAAAATAAGTGAAATTTGCTTATGAACATATCTTCAGTAATTGTATGACAACAACTTCCATATGAAGGTTTGTTTCAATGATCCATCCTGTTGCATACCATGTTAAGTGTTTTATTTATTTTCAAGGTCAAGGTCATGCATTTCCATTTTGTCAAGCATGTGCAATTTGTGTCTGGTCCTTATCTCCTTAATTGCTTGAGATAAAACTCAGTGTTTAGACTGTTCAAAGTCATGGTTAAATATTTGCATATCCGATCCTAAACTCCAGTCCAGCCATAAGGACAAATTTGCTTGTTATAAATAAGTATTAAATATCAGGGGAGATGGTCAAAAACGTATTCTTCTCTGCTTTAGTCATAAATGATACTTACTCTAATTGTCACTTCCTCTGTATTCTTATATGAGCCACAGAGCTACAGATAAGCTTTTTGATCAGTTGGGTATTTACCCATCGGTATTTATTTAATTAGGTATTTCATGATTTCAATTGGGTAAAATAAAACAATAAAAATTCGTGACATTGTTTTGGGGTGGCATTCCACTAATATTGTATACACAAAATCTAATAAAATCAACTTCTTTCACAATAGGCTTTATACAAGGTGACTGGGTATTCCTTCAACAACCCATATATTGCCCAATTTTCATTGGTTGTTTTATCATTTGACAACTTCGATTACTTTATTGGTACCCATGCTTTTTATTTTAATTGTGTTTGGGTATGTAAGCAAATACCCTGCTTATCTTGAGCTCTGTGAGCCATGTTAACCAGCATAGCTTCCGCAGGCCCTCTTGCCAAATATTAGATTCATTGCTTGGCAATATTGTGATATTGTATATATATATACATTATTGTGGGAGATTATTTTTATATATTTATTTATTCTACATCAAATCTTTCTACTCGGCCTGTCATTAGTTGGCAGGTAAATAACATGACCTCGGAGAAAGTAAAATCTGTGATCAACATGTTTGATGTTTTCTATGTATATAAAGGTTTCTGATTTGTTGCTCAAGTTGATGTTTATATTATGACGATTTAGTGTTTTTTTGTGATGTTAAGGAGGTATAAACATGTCCATGATGGCTCATAAATTTGACATAACAATGTGTGTATTTAACATGTCCAGGATGTTCACAAATTTGACATAACAATGTGTGTATTTAACATGTCCAGGATGTTCACAAATTTGACATAACAATGTGTGTATTTAACATGTCCAGGATGTTCACAAATTTGACATAACAATGTGTGTATTTAACATGTCAACGATGTTCACAAATTTGACATAACAATGTGTGTATTTAACATGACGCCAGTTGTCAAACAAATTCGACATAACAATGTGTGTATTTAATATGTCCAGGAAGACACAAAAATTTGACATAACAATGTGTGTATTTAACATGATGCCAGTTGTCAATTGTTTATCCATTTCCACCAATTAAACCAAAAGATACCTCCGACAAACAATAGCACGTGCAACTGTATTACAGTAAAACCTATTGTCAGTATACTCCGACATCAACAATAGGGCGGAATATACTCTACATCAACAATAGGGCGGAATATACTCCGACAAACAATAGCATGTGCAACACTGCATTACAATAAAACATATTGTCAGTACTCCGACATCAACAATTGGGCGGAATATACTCCGACAAACAATAGCAAGTGCAACTGTATTACAACAAAACCTATTGTCAGTATACTCCGACATCAACAATAGGGCGGAGATATCTAAGTACTGGGGTCATGTTAATTAGTGACCCTTTATTGATGTGTATACTAGTTTCATCTACACAAGATCAATACCAGTATATCACACACAGGGCTTGATGTGTACATGAATCGTGTACTTATTAATTCAACCGTGGTAATTTTTGTGTGTGAAGTACTAAGGTTTATAGTCCCTCCACTAGTGTAGTCCTCCCACCTCTAGGGTAATTTTTATTTTTTCTATTTTGCTTTATATAAAGTTGTATAATCCTTGCATGTTTTATGTTATACTGGTAATATCAAACTGTGAACACTATAGTTGTTAACACATTCCATGTGACAATAGGAAAAATTTCATGTTTACTATTGTTTGTTAAAGTTATTATTTAAGAACAGTGTTGGGTCTACCAACGTATGGTGCATATAAGTAAACACGATAAGACAAGAATCTCAAAGTAAAACTGCTATAGAGCTATCATCTCTAACATGGCTCGAAAATGTCATTACATGGTCCCGCCTTAATTCCATTAAGCGATGGGAAAGCTTATATTAGCAGGACTTTATAATGGACATTTTGACCAAACGGGTTTAAAACATTTTTTAACGAAAAAAATGCAATAACCTGTTTAAAATTACATATCAAATGTTTTAATTTTACCTATTGTGTGATTCCGGGGGCCTCGTTTGGTTCCGGGGCAAAGAATAGGGCCACTGCAAATCCCGTTGGATGGGTAGAACCCCCCAAATTCATGTTAATTTTATCATTTTTTGTTCATGCTCATTAAAGGTCTTCATCATGACCCCTGCATTGGTTCAGGTGCCATCTCGCTCAAATCACTAGAGCAGTGGCAGAAAAACTATAACGTGGCTCCAGCGTAAATGGAGTGTCTACAATAGAATTTGAAACAACTCTGCAGTTCTGCAGTTGAGAAGGTTCCAGGCCCATTCTCCATATTTTATCTCGATGTACATGGAGGATGAGCCTGGCATGTTTATTCCTGTTAGGCGCCATATAACCTTTCATGTGTTGGTGCGCCTTAAAACCCAATTCAATTCAATTTTAATTTTACAATATGCAAACTTTTGAAGCCGAAATTAAGGTTTTATATCATACCCCAGCCGTCCCTGTTTTCGCTTCTTAGAGAAGGGGTTGGATGGGTATGAAAGTTAATACTCGGACCACGTAAGGGTATCCAATTAAACTTAAAATCCTTATGGATATCTTACTTCATTCAGCCTAAATGTTTGACAGAAGGTGTTTTACAATATTTAATTTGATGCAAGTAAAAAACAAAAGGTTATGTATAGTATTTGTTTAAGAAAAAATGCTATCAATCAAAAGCAAGTGATTAAAAAAGAATGTATTTGTGTAGAAACTTATCCCAGACTGGCATAAACTGCAATTTGTGAGGAATTTATTTTGTTTAATTCTCATAAAATGCCATGTCAGATAAAGAATAGACATTGTAACTGTTGGCCTATGGCATAAACAATATTCGAATTCCACCCTCCAGGTTTTGATGCAGTACACAATATAAACCCTCCGGAAGGAAAATAAAACTTCTCAAATTAAGGTTAGAAAGTTACACATTGCTGTTAAATAGACATAATAATTGTATGTTTTAGTATTTGTTTTAATTTTAAATACTATGTTCATTTTATGTCTTATAGTTTATGTTTTAAACTGGGGTTTTGATATTAAAAGTGTTTTCACAGAATTAGCAAGTCTTTTGTTGGATTTGTATTCCAGGATACATTTGTCCTAACCCGGGGCAGGATAGGGCATACACGTTATACTCATTCATATTTATTACAAGCTGAGCAATTACCAGAATGTATACCCTGCTTTGCACCGTTAACGGTCAAACACATCGTGTTGGAATGTGTAGACTTTGATCCTATGCGTCAAAGGTACTACAATGTTAATATTATGAAAGAGTTATTTGATACTATAGATGTTAGTCTTGTTTTAGATTTCCTAAAAGAAATCGGACTATAAATCATTATGTGTTTTTAGCTCTACTGATCAGAGATCAGCAGAGCTTATGCCGTGGTGCGGAGTCCGTCGTCCGTCCGTCCGTCCGTAAACTTTTATTTGTAGCGACTTCACAGCTGAAACTACTGGATGGATATTCATGAAACTTTACAGAAATGTTGCCCATAAAGTCTAGTTGATCCTAGCAAAAATTCATGTTGATGTGAAATCCAAGATGGCCGCCAAACCTAAAAATAGAGTTTTAAAATACAAGTTTGTAGCGACTTCTTCTTGAAAACTATAAGTGATATTGATATGGGACTTTTTCTAAAATGATCAGCATGACATGATGTTGATCCTAGTCAAAAATCGTTTTGATTCAACGTTAAACATGGCTGCCAGCGGCCATCTTTGTTTACATAGAGTTATATAGTAAAAACTTGTAGCGACTTCACAGCTGAAACTACTGGATGGATATTCATGAAACTTTACAGAAATGTTGCCCATAAAGTCTAGTTGATCCTAGCAAAAATTCATGTTGATGTGAAATCCAAGATGGCCGCCAAAGCTAAAAATAGAGTTTTAAAATACAAGTTTGTAGCGACTTCTTCTTGAAAACTATAAGTGATATTGATATGGGACTTTTTCTAAAATGATCAGCATGACATGATGTTGATCCTAGTCAAAAATCGTTTTAATTCAACGTTAAACATGGCTGCCAGCGGCCATCTTTGTTTACATAGAGTTATATAGTAAAAACTTGTAGCGACTTCACAGCTGAAACTACTGGATGGATATTCATGAAACTTTACAGAAATGTTGCCCATAAAGTCTAGTTGATTCTAGCAAAAATTCATGTTGATGTGAAATCCAAGATGGCCGCCAAAGCTAAAAATAGAGTTTTAAAATACAAGTTTGTAGCGACTTCTTCTTGAAAACTATAAGTGATATTGATATGGGACTTTTTCTAAAATGATCAGCATGACATGATGTTGATCCTAGTCAAAAATCGTTTTGATTCAACGTTAAACATGGCTGCCAGCGGCCATCTTTGTTTACATAGAGTTATATAGTAAAAACTTGTAGCGACTACTCCTCTGAAACTACTTAGCTGATTGTCATGAAACTTTACAGGAATGTTGCTCTTGATGTCTAATTGATCCTATCAAAATTTCAGGTCGGCCGGAAATTCAAGATGGCCGTCACAGCTAAAAATAGATTTTTAGAAAATAAGTTTGTAGCGACTACTTCTTGAAAACTATAAGTGATATTGATATGGGACTTTTTCTAAAATGATCAGCATGACATGATGTAGATCCTTGTGGAAAATTATTTTGATTCGACGTTAAACATGGCTGCCAGTGGCCATCTTTGGTTACATAGAGTTATATAGTAAAAACTTGTAGCGACTACTCCTCTGAAACTACTTGACGGATGTTCATGAAACTTCACAGGAATGTTGCTCTTGATGTCTAGTTGATCCTAGAAAAATTTCAGGTCGGCCGGAAATTCAAGATGGCCGCCACAGCTAAAAATAGATTTAAAATAAATAAGTTTGTAGCGACTACATCTTCAAAACAATAAGAGATATTGATATGGGACTTTTTCTAAAATGATCAGTATGACATGATGTTGGTCCTTGTCGAAAATCGTTTTGATTTGACCTTAAACATGGCTGCTTTGTTTACATAGCGTTATATAATGAAAACTTGTAGCGACTACTTCTTTGAAACTACCTGACGGATTTTCATGAAACTTCACAGGAATGTTGCTCTTAATGTCTTATTGATCTTAGCAAAATTTCAGGTCGGCCGGAAATTCAAGATGGCCGCAACGGTTAAAAATAGATTTTCAAAAAACAAGTCTGTAGCGACTACTTCCTGAAATCAAAATCAATCAGTAGAGCTTCAAGGTCATTGACCTCTTGTTATATATATTGACTTGTTTATATATACCCGATCGACTCCAATACTGCATCGTTACCATCCAACGGAAAGGGTCTTGCCCAACAACACACTGAAGTAACCATGTCAGAGAGTATTAAATATGTGCCTTTCAATATTGGTGATGAGTACTGCAAACCTCGCTATGATCATAAGGCCAAAAAAAACACCTGTGTTTCCGGTGGCCCGACCGACCCTATTTTTAAGGGGCCGACCCTAAAACTTTTTTTTTTAAAATTTATTCTGAACAATAATTTATCACACTATATCGAGGTAAACTGACATCACAGAGAAACTTTCAGTTGTATCATCAGCTTGTATGGGGTTTGTGAGATATCTCACAATATCTTGTTCCAAAATAAAAAAAAAATAAAAAAAGAAGAAGCCTACCGACCTACCCTATATTTTTAGAGCATGCAATAGGAAACGCACATTTATTTTTTTGGCCTAACTAATCCAAATAAAAACTTGGAAATCTCTCGCATTTAAAATATTTTATTACACAATTATAAAACTAATTAAGATTGACAGATACAAAAGCTTGTGTTTGTATTCACCATAAAACAATTATAATTAACCAATACTAACAAACATGCATACTGACCATCTTGGTATCTAGTAAAGCAAACATTGGTAATCCTCGATGAAAGTAAATAAAATCATTGACAGAAATGTTTTTAAACACAGAAGTAACTCCAAAGGACAAGAAGAATGATACTCGTACTGCAGTATTACAAGTAGTAATTAACTGAAACTTTGCTGTTACACAATATAATAGAAGTCCTGTAACTACAAAATTTAACAGCACATGTTTCACAACTGTGGTCTCTTGACCCTATTCAAGATAATTCGTCCATCTTGGATCATTCTGTTACAATGTACAGGTTGTCACGGAGGTTCTCTGGATGTTCTGTTACAATGTACAGGTTGTCACAGAGATTCTCTGGATGTTCTGTTACAATGTACAGGTAGTCCCGGATATTCTCTGGACGTTCTGTTACAATGTACAGGTTGTCACAGAGGTTCTCTGGACGTTCTGTTACAATGTACAGGTAGTCCCGGATATTCTCTGGATGTTCTGTTACAATGTACAGGTAGTCCCGGATATTCTCTGGATGTTCTGTTACAATGTACAGGCAGTCCCGGATATTCTCTGGATGTTCTGTTACAATGTACAGGTAGTCCCGGATATTCTCTGGATGTTCTGTTACAATGTACAGGCAGTCCCGGATATTCTCTGGATGTTCTGTTACAATGTACAGGCAATCCCGGATATTCTCTGGACGTTCTGTTACAATGTACAGGTTGTCACGGAGGTTCTCTGGAAGGCGCTAATTTCAGCTAGGATATATAACCTGAAAATACAAACATTATTATTATTAGTAGAAGCTTATTGATGTCTGAATGGCTGTCATGCTCTGGGAATAAAACAGCCAACTGGTCTGAATGGGTAGGTACAAACATGGTAGATCAACTTTACTAGTAATTTAAAAAAAAAAAGACACTGCAGAACACTAATTTGTATTGTCCGAGAAGACCGTTCCAACATTTGTACAGGTTGTATTTACCTACATCATGTGATTGCTAAACTCATGAGAGGCTTATTTCTGATTAAGACTATTGGACATAAAATGTCCTTTATTCCAGAAAAGGTTATGGTATGTAATAATTAAACGAGTTGTACACCACAGGGAATTGGTTTGTCATACTCATAACTATCCAGCTGGCTTGCGGAACGTCGGTGGTTCTACCCAGGTGCCCGCCCGTGCACGAAAATTGCCCGGAGGGGCACCTGGGGTCTTCCTCCACCAGTGGAAGCTGGAAAGTCGCCATATGACCTTAGCTGTTGGTGCGACTATAAAATCCAATTCAATCAATCATACTCATAAACTCTGAGTATAAATGAATTGGGAGTTAGACATGCAAAACAGCAATTACACTAGGTTAACCCATTATTGACAGTTTCACAGAATATTGATTTTTTCTTTTCCATGGAACTTGATAAGTGTTGTATAAACTTAAGGAGTAGTTGACTAAAAACACATATTCTAGTTTAATGGCCATATTTGGTCTGGAAATGAAAATAATATTTAACAAATTTTGAACATTTGCCTACTTTGCACGTTCAGCCATCTCCATCCCCGTCCATCTGGGACTGTATGGATAATCCTGGTGAACCTCCGAGAACGGTTTACCCTTATGTTCATGATATACCGACTGGAAAATCAGGATTGGCTGCTCCTTAGGAAAGTATTGTGGCAACTCAACTGCAATAGCAATTTGACAGAATATAGATTTTAGCAGGAAACGCAAGTACTTTCTAAAATTTGAAACGTATACTAGTATACATTGTATAAGAATGAGTGAAGTTTATACAATTTATATTATACTTCCCTTTGGAAGAAAAAATACATACAAGTATATATAATTACAGTGGGAAAGTGGAATTTTGCTGTAAAGAAAATACACAATTTTAGTTTTTAAAGGGACACTGTCCGTAAGTAGATATATTGAGCATAAGCAAATAACTCTATTTATTCAACAAAATGTATAGATGAAAACACGGGAGCATAGATCCATATAAGTCTGTAGTAATAAATCCGTGAATTTGAAAAAAGAAAGAAGTTTATTTGTTTGTAAACAATGCTGGGACCGCTATATTATATTTCTGTTGGTCATGTGACATCCATTAGAGCGTTAGGTTTTGGTCATATTATGTCTTACATTACATCACTGTCCTGCATAGCTCAAATGGTTACGTGTTCGTCTATTATTACCCATGAGTGCAATTTTAGTGCGGGTTTGGAGTTCAACCACAAGAAGTGATACATTGTTTTTTTCACACCGCAACTGAATTCCATCAATAATGGTAGTTAAGGTTATCAACATAATTACGTTGTGTTTTATAAGATAAAAGTTACGAACAGTGTCCCTTTATAAAAACGCACCTTTCAGGCCCGTGCTAGCCCTGAAATTTAACCGAGGCAAATCCCTTATTGTTGGGTCTAGTGGCATTCATCTCCCTCTCCACCCCGTATTTGTTTTGATTTCCTGCATTCTGTTGCATTTCCCGTACAATGTTTTCAGTTTTAAATGTGACATGATGTCAGCGATTGATAATGTATCGATATTGAAGTTGTTTTTATGTAAACTATGCACCAAAAAATAAATCAAGGCAACTGTCTCGTTGTGCCTCAGCGTAGCTATGGGCCTGCCTTTTGATATACATCCAATTTATTTATTTTGATTGGACTATGTTACACATGGACTAAGTGACATATCTTCCTGAAACATGCAATATTGGTTCTTTCAGATTTTACTATCCAAGTTCTAAGAAAATGACAAATTTCAAGACAATTTTTAAACAATAAGAAATATTAAGAAAATGATTTCATGAATACTAAAAACATATTTCATATCTAATAATAATGATAATAAAACTAGAAAATGCGTCCATGGGACATGGATGTCCTACTCTAATCACTGTCGGTCAGGTAAATGAATCAATAAGTATGTAAGTACATCAAGGTCATTCTGCTTGACCTTCTTTTAGTAAGAACACTTACCTCTCATGTATGAAGTCTGAAAGCTGTATGGCTGTTATTGTGCAAGTAATCGACTAAATCAAAACTAGTTTTTAGGCCATTCACATTGACTATTTATGGTTCAAACATTTGCTGTCATGTAGATTTTGTATGAAGTCTGTAAGCTGGTATGACCTTTGGTATGTGAATAATAGACATAAATAAAACTTGAATGTAAATTAACAAAGTGTGAATTAACAAAGTATGAGGAGTAGGTCTGGTCATTCATATTGACCTACTTTTGGTAGGAACGTACTACTGTTATGTGTATGTAAACATGTGTGAAGTTTCAAAGCTGTAAAGCTTCAAGTGTCTGAAAAATGGACTTGGATCAAAAACTCAAATGTAAAACTTGAATGTTTGTAATGTCGATTTGGGCAGACAGACGGATTTACAGATGTAGGGAGACAGACGGATGTACAGATGTAGGGAGACAGACGGATGTACAGATGTAGGGCAGACAGACGGATGTACAGATGTAGGGACGGATGTACAGATGTAGGGCAGACAGACGGATGTACAGATGTAGGGAGACAGACGGATGTACAGATGTAGGGACAAAGGTAACACTATAAGCTGCAGTATATACTTACTACGAATAATAAAAAAGAAGTCGTTCCACTCAAATAAGAATGACAGTTCAGTAAATCCCTCAGTATCATACTCCAATATTGATCTGAAGTAATACACATTTGAATTTTAATAATATATTAAGCATAGCATACAATAAGTAACAAGATTACATTATGTGATGTCAGTGTCCTGAAATTAGTGTTGGGAATCGGACTGGAAAATTACTATTGATAATCGGAAAACCAAAACTGATCAAAAATCAATTGTACAATCTGTTTTTTTATTCGTGTACAGTCGCAATATTATATATATAACAGTAACCTTTTCTTTTTTAAATACCCTTTAGCATTTAGTCATCCTCTAGTAATATACTTGCAAGATGAGAGAAATTGCAAGGTAACCATATAAACCATGATCAATTGTGTACGAGCAAGACTACCGGAAAGAAATTATCCGGGTCAAATGAAAATTGATTGGGAAAAATTACAATCGATTGTTGCCGATTTTAGGTCAGTTTGACAACAAAATAACCCCTCCTCTATTAGGGAAAACTGCAATTAAAAATTATTTGTGATACGGAAAAGAAAAATAAGAAATGAAGGAAATCTACACAAAAATAGAAGAGAAAGGTCTATTTTTAAGCCTTGACTGTTTACAAAAGCTAACCTTGTACTCTCCATATTTCTATTCTAGGCAAATTGTGAAAATAGTAAGCAGGCCCTAGGCCCCTTTGTACCATAATGAGAGCTCACCTTCCATAAAGACTCAGAAATGCTGCAACATATTCTTTCCTCTTGTCAAAGCATTGGACAACTTGATCCACCTGTTAGAATACAAACATGTATATACTGTAAAACATGTAATGGTGTACATTTCTTCCTGTAACAAATTAATTTACTGGGACAAGTTATTACAAACTGTCAAGCGTACAGAACACGTAATGGTATAAAAACAAACTGTGACCTCGAGTCATTTCGTCAATAAGTGTTGATTTTGTTGATTTTGCTGAGAACTGCAAAATCTTTGTTAAAAACATAAAAACATATACACCTGTAATAAAGTATACTACATTGTTTATTCAATCATCGTATAAAAATAAACAAGAGCAAGCCCGTTGATGCAGACACTCATCTGTTATGTCGTCTAATAATGCTGAATATATGTGTAAAACTGTAATCCATTATGAGATAAGTTTCCAAGATACACGGTTGGTTACATGCAAAACTTTAACCAGGGAGGACGCAGACAATGGTCAAGTGACGACAATACCTCATCATTTTTCTTCATAATCGGACGAGCTAATAACACAATGAACAGGTTTGTTACGATTTTCGCAGATTGCTTATGCTTATTCTTGAAAACACAAATATGAAAACATGATGAATCTTTCAGAAGTTATTTTAACAGTTGAAAAAATACAAATCAAACTGAAGCCTATTTTTTTATAAGAATTTATAGGCACCATTACCATACCTTATGTTTTATCAGTACCATGACATCCGGTATATAACCTACCTTATGTTTCAGCAGTGCCATGTTATCAGTTATATAACCTACCTCATGTTTCAGCAGTGCCGTGACATCGGTTATATAACCTACCTTATGTTTCAGCAATTCCATGACATCGGATATATAACCTACCTTATGTTTCAGCAGTGCCATGACATCGGTTATATAATCTATCTTATGTTTCAGCAGTGCCATGACATCAGTTATATAACCTACCTTATGTTTCAGCAGTGTCGTGACATTGGGTATATAACCTACCTTATGTTTCAGCAGTGCGTGACATTGGGTATATAACCTACCTTATGTTTCAGCAGCGCCGTGACATCGTGTATATAACCTACCTTATGTTTCAGCAGTGCCATGACATCGGTAATATAACCTACCTTATGTTCCAGCAGTGCCGTGACATCAGTTATATAACCTACCTTATGTTTCAGCAGCGCCGTGACATCATTGGTTATATAACCTAACTTATGTTTCAGCAGTGCCCTGACATCAGTTATATGACCTACCATAGTTTCAGCAATGCCGTGACATCATTGGTTATATAACCTACCTTTTGTTTCAGCAGTGCTGTGACATCAGTTATATGACCTACCATATGTTTCAGCAGTGCCGTGACATCATTGGTTATATAACATTCTTTATGTTCCAGCAGTGCCGTGACATCGGTATATAACCTACCTTATGTATCAGCCAGTGCTGTGACATCAGTTATATGACCTAATTACTGCCTTATCAGCAGACTATACCGCTGAACATCAGATATAATACCCTACCTT